>JAOEGS010005467.1:0-11168 GCA_025447755.1 Corythornis vintsioides
CTTGTTGGCTCTTCCAACATCTGCATTAGGAAGTTATCATCAATGCTCTGGAGGAACCTACTGGACTGACTGTGTCTAGATGTACAATTTTCCCAGCAAATGTCAGGGTAATTCAAGTCCCCCATGACAAAATTAACCTCACATTCTAGATATAAACTGTGTGCTTTTCTTTAAATGCCCTGTTTAAGGGCCATTTACTCAATAAATTGTAGACATCTACACTCCTGCCATTTAATCAAGTATTAGACATTTTGCTCACTTTGGTAGAACTGCCAAGTTTCTAGTGCACAAACTTAAAAATATCAGCTTTTGCCTTTTCTTAGCATTATGCAACACCCTTGACAACTGAAACATCACTTGTCTTACAACTTACACCTTCTCTGACATTTAGGTTTCTTATTTAATGCTTCTATGACTGATATAGTATTAATAATAGTTAATGTTCAAAAGATGTGATCTGCCTTCCGCAAACAGGCAATTTTGTTTAAATAATAAACTAATTGAAGCTAATTGAACTGTAGGAGTAATAGCTATATAGGTATTTGTGACACAGTTGCTCAATTTATGTTTTATTTTTGTAGTATAGTCATATTTTGTAGCATATTCATTCATTTTCTCTCCAAAATATTTGCCAGTGAACAACTTTGCTTCCAATAAACCATATGAAGACTTCATCCATTAACTCACAACTATTAAATATCGCTAAATTTTTAGTTATGTAACTGCTTTAAAACAAAATAAATTTAACATCCCACTATACTAAGGTATTCTTGTTTAGGATGACATAACCCAAAAGACTATATCATAATAAATAATAAGTACCATTTACAGTGTGTAACATTCTCTTGATGGGTGTTTTTGATGCAGAAGTGGTGATGCCAAACCTGCTTTTCAAATCAACACATGAAATAGGGTAGCTGGATACTGCAAACAAGATACATTTTTGGACAGTTGAATTGAACACTGACAAAATAAAGATAATTGCATTTTGAATGGAAATCAATGGTCACTTCTCAGCATTGACATATGTTCTCCAATTAATGATCTCTCTTTCTGTTAAGAACTTGACAGAAATTAGTGAATTGAATAAGAAGTCCAATTTCTTTAGAATATAAGAATTGTGACATTCAGTTCTTTTAAGTGTTAAGTAGCACATATAATAAGTTGATATCGGTTGATATTTCTTCTAGGAAAGCAGCCAAACTAAACTAAATAAACACAGTGCACAAAAACGGTAAAGAATAATAAACAAAATACCATCACATTTGTGTGGAATCCAATATTGCAGTATCAGCTGGGCTTTGCACAGTGCTGGGTATCTCAAAATCTCAAAAGGATATAATCAATTTAGGGCCATTAGAGAAGGACAATGAGAAAATATAGGAATGTGGAAAATCTTTCTTATGAGAAATAAAACAATATAATTTTTTCTTTATAGTGGACAAACTGTAAGAAGGGTCTAAACCCAGAAATGTTTACAGAGGTGGTAGAGAGGTTCTGTCTTCTTGCTGTCTCAGAAATGAGAGTAATAGATTTCCAAAGAACACAAAGTAACAAGGTGAAAGTATTGTATTTAATGTATAATTTATATTATATGACTGAATGCTACAGAAAATAAGCAGTCATAAAAATAATTTTTAATAAGGATTTCGCAGCTCTTGTGGGAAATGAGTTACTGAAGTTACAGCAGCTGCTCTTTCCTAAAGGTACTAAAACTTGTGATTCGCAATTTAAATTAATGAACTAACAGTAGTAGGACCCAAAAAACTCCTTCCATCTAGGACATACCCTAACGCATTTCACATCTTTGGTATAAAATATAGATGGGGTGTTTCACACCAGCAAGTCTGGTATTCTGCTGTCATCCCCTAAAACATCTTACCCTGTACACTATTAAAGATTTTACTTCTCTGGAACAAAGACACCAAATGAAATGACAACAAGACTCTCTGTGAATCCCCCATGCAGCATATCTGAAAAAGTTTTTACTGTTTGCAATTGCAGTATAAATATAATCGAATATAATGTTCCACTAAACCTAGGACACCTCGAAATTTTCATGTTAGCCATAGAATAATACTTGGAAAAGTCCAATTAGGCCAATTGTATTCCAGAATACAATGTTAGAAGTCAAATTTCAACGTTGACAAGAAGGGGTACTTTCTATCAGTTATAAAAAAACCCTAGAAAAAAACAAAAAAAAAACCCAAACCCACAAAAAAACCCCAAATCAAACACACAAAAAACATTCCAAATAGAAGCAATCCATGCACACAGTTCACAGACTTTTTTTTTTTTTTTCCCAGTATGTAGATGCAATTTCATCATAAAAAAAAGAGACAAGGTGAAATCTAGAGCAAAGTATCATTCTTATCTGTCCCATTCTCTTTGAAGCTAGCAGGAGACATATGGAGAGTAGATGTTTATATACATCTACTGTAAGTTGATGATAATAGCATAGCTTTGTTACACTCATTGATTTGTCAGTTTTGTACAGCTTCTAAACTATGAAAGGCAGAAATATTATGTTAGGCTGCATTAGAAGAATATCTAGAAAAATAGTATTACTGATGTATTTAGCATTCTTGAAAAACAGATTTAAAAGTTTATTGGAATGCAAGGAAACCTTACAAGCATTTCATACTTGGGCTAATTAAGGTAAAAAAAGTGAAAACCAGCAATGCTGGTTCTCCCAGATTCTCTGTCCCCCAACCAACCTGTGAATAAAACCTCTGAAAAAAGAAAACTGTTTTCCTCCATTTTTCAAACTAATGTAGTTCACCTTCAATTAAAACATACACTGAATGTCCATGAGCAGGCCTGGCTTAAACACAGGATTTATAATGAAGCATCCTTCACTGCCAAATATCCTGGAAATCTTAGACCATCTGGTTTCACAATACACTTGTAGCTGATTATCTGCTTAAGAATTAATTAGGAACACATGTAAAATGTTGGGATAGCAGAATTTTTGACATTTGTCTTCTGTGTCTTTCGAAAAGCAATCATTATCCAAACCAGATTCCAAAATAGGATGAAATAATGAAATAAAAGGCAGTCTCAACTGGGATTCAGATTCATTGCTCTTGTCCAAAAATAATGCTTAAAAGCATTACATTGTAGCATTCAGTGATTGATGCATCAAAATTATGACATTCATGAAGCTACTTCCCGTATTGGTTGTATCTCTCCCCATCATTGGAAAGATAATAATATAACTAAATGTATCTGCCACCATGGATAGGGAACAAAAACAAAATGGCACAGTGTAAAGTAAAAACTACTCAGCTGCTTAAGGATCCTTGAATACATTTTATTTTCTCAGCAGTTAGATGTTTATTTCACTTCTTCATGTAGAAGAAACACTTGCAGCATTTATAGTTAAATATTTTCACTTAGAAAAATTAAATCCACTGCCAAGGATATATAGGAACACCTGCATTAGTAGCCTTTCCATCAGGAAAAATAAATACATGTAGTAAGTCTGACACATGATAGGCTTATACAGTAGCTGGTGCAAAAATTATTTGCCATTTTAAATGGAGCTATGAATGACCATTAGTACTGTCTCTTTTTTTTTTTTTTTTTTTTTTTTTCTGATATATCAAACCAGTTAGTTATGCTCTCTCCGGAAGGAAAAGTAATACTGTTATGTAGTGTATGTCAAGGATCCCATTTTAAAAAGTTCCTCCATCTGATTTGTCATAGCAAAGCATTAATGTTGTCCATGAAAAAGCCAGAGAGAAAACAAGAAAAAAAAAATCATCAAGTTATACTTGTCCTCATAAGTACAAATCTATTACTGCAAAATAATATTTCTCTTTCACCAACTTCCATCAAGTGAGGATATTTTAATTTGTAGTGTAGATGAAGGCACGTCTTTCCTTTTTACTGCTATTACCCATCTTATGATCATGATTATTATTGGAAGATGCTATAATTACAAAGATTAATTAGTAGTCAGAGCAGTAGAAGCTCATATCTTACATGAGCAATGTGTCAGATTCCAAGACTGAAGCTTTCAAATGCAGAAATGAGATTAGAAAATCACAGTGCTTGGATAGGTCAGTCAAGAATATGATTTTTTGAGTTTATTTTTTTTTTTGTGATTAAGAAGCTTTTGTGCTGATATGTAAAAATGTTAATCGGTCTTCATCCTCTTCATCAGAACATCTTTTTAAGTTTGTAAAAGCACTTTAAGTGCTAATTATGTAAGAACCCATCAAAAATCAAATTAGGAACAATTAATGCTCTTTGTCACTGCTAAGGAAGAATAAAGAAAGGAAACATTTGCCATCTTGCAGGCTTTTAGTAAGGTATTTTACTTGAAAAAGGTGCACATCAAAGTACTGCATAAGAATTCAAAAATCCCAAATTGTAGCTTTTCCTTTGTATAAATTAATCCTTATTCAAGCAAAAACCAGAAGTTCTTGTGAAGAATAGCTGAAGATATACCATGTTGTATATCACTGTTATTAGAAACAAAAAAATCATGAGTAAACTAAAGCTCTTGTCAATATTATACACATATAGCCACAATTACAGTCAAAGAGAAGCTGTTTGTGCATGAGGGGGGAGGCTGAACATGTTTTCCCATTCTTTGTTAAATTGAACAAATTAATCAATAGTGAAAATATGTTGCATTTCTGCTGTGTTTTCTCAATCTCTTTGAAAACAAACATATAAACATATTACCCATAGAAATACTTACTTTATAAACTCAACAGGCAATACAGCAACAAAATGACTTCTATATGTCCCCTGTTGGTGGTAATTTGTTCACATTTGCATATCCTTCCTAGCTACCTGGGAAGATGAGCAAATTGATTTCCAGAAGACGATAAACTGTTATGAAAAACAAGAACATTGAATTTCTTACAAAAACTAGTTTCCAAGCCAAATATAAATTTTTTTTGTTTGTTTTCATTATTTCAGATATCTTCTTGTGCGGAAGTGTCAATGAGAGATGGCAAGGGAACGTGTTGATAAAATTATAGATTTTATATCATGGAAGTTTCTGTTGAAAAAAAAAAACAAACAAGAAACAAAACAAAAAGAAAACAGCAAAGATCCAGGAAGACTATGACTAATATAATAAAATAATTTAATACGTGGCATTGTCAGAGTTCTTGTCAGTGATGTCTAGCAACATTTATGTTTATTATTTTATTTTCTCTTCCAGTTGTCTTCCATTTTCTGTGTCTCTTACTTGGCTGATATTCACTCAAGTAGTTTTTAAAGTATCACTATTCAGAAAGAACAGTATATTTATCTCTGTATTTTATTGGAAGTTGTTCTACTTTTTGCAATAAATGCGTTTACATCTCCTGCATATTTTACAGAACTATATGTCTTTTAAAGCACATATTTATTGCTTAATAGCTTTCATCTGCAGGGCTCTAGCCAGCTGAAGTTTTCAGAAGTCTTCACTTTCTTGTGTCTTCCAAAGGTAATCAGGTCATCCACATTAATTAACATGTATAGAAATTTCAAGTCTTCTGCAATTTTCCTAAGGAACTACTGCAGTTTTGAAGGTGTTTTAAACCTATCTTCAGATAAGGAAACAAGTCCAAAAGACAGATGAAAGTTGTCTGCATTCTTTAATCTTTTCTCAGGAACTCTAGACATATTTGCTTCAAAGTCCCAGAACTGGAAACCATTCCTTCCCTAAGCAACCTAACAAGCAGACTAAGGAATCTTCTATATGAAACATGTCATCCTCTACCACTATATGTTTATTTAAGGTCAAGTATTAATGCAGAAGCTTATAAAAATCTTTCAAAAATAAGGTTCAAATAATAAAATAAAGGTTCAAATAATAAAAAAAACCTATTACAATATGAAATAGAGAAAATTAAATTAGCTTATCAAAAACAATCTTTCCATCCAGCTTCCACCATCACAGATTTTATATTAAATGAAGCAAAACCTGAAGCCAATTGTAGTTTTGATTCCTCCTTGTAGTGTAGTTTGACAGTGACAGCTGTCATTGCATAAAAAACTTCAGAGGTTGAAAATTAAATAAGCTTCCCTGCTAAAAACACCTGCTAAAACAGCTGTAAATTTGTCATTCTTCAAGAGGGTGTAGGGAACCAGAGCAATTAAATCTAGTGTCACTTGTCCCAAACCCCCCCAAATCTTTTTAACAATGAGAAAATAAATATGAATGATAATACTTTTCTTTCTAATTCCAGTAAACTGACAACCTGCTAAACTGGCTAGGTTAACTGTTCAGAGGCCACAGTTTTCAAACAAATGGAGTTCATCTGTCTCCAAGGGAGAAAAGTATCAAGGTTGGACTTGATGACCCTGGAGGTCCTTTCCAACTATGATGATTCTGTGATTCTGTGATTCTGTGAACTTGTGATATTTTCTGTAAACAAGAGAATTGCATTAGAAAAAGCTGAGAATAGAATCAGCAAACTGGAGAAAGCAGTCAAGAGACTTCATGTTAAAACAGCTAACACATTCTTAAGAAAAAGCAGATTTTTAGTACTCTTCCTCTTTCCATATTATGTTTCAGTGCAACTAAAAATATAGATTACAATTCTTAAGAGTAAACTGAAAACATTAGGTTACTCTATTGTAGATTCCAGAATATATTTATTATACTTATGATAAGTGAATATCTACTCAGTCTAAGAATGTAACATTATGAGTTCACATGAGAGCCTAAATAGCAGAGGACTAAATTTTCCAAGACTAGGAAAAAAACCCACATTTTTTGTGTGTTTGAGGCAAACCGAAACTACCATGGGAGTCTCCCGCTCTAGGTTTTCAATAATTGCTTGTTACCAACATGGGATTTCAATAAAGCTGTATTATATATATACAGTTTTAGCATTTATCAGAGGGATATAATTACAAGCTTCAGTTTCTGAGTTTTCATGGAAGAAAGATGTCTGAACAGATAAAGGAACTTCTCAATCAGTTAAGTTTTGACAAAGCAAAAGATTCAAATTACATGGTGTATTTGTGTGTATTACATCATCAGTATTTTAGAGCTAGAAATATTTCTGTGTCAACTGTTAAGGACCATTCTGAAGCTTAGACAATGTAAGAGCAGAACCACATCTCCAGGAGAACCATTTTATTTCACAACGCAAATTCAAAACATGTTTGTTTTGCCAGTGGGGGAAGGGAAAAAGGCATACAAATAGTATAAAGTACACCTATATTTTTCTTCTGATCTTAGTTTACAATAAGGACTCCTCAGTACTGTAAGAATTAGGGCAATTTTCACCTTCTGAATCATCTCCATAACATTTCTGGTTTCAGATGCAGCTCTGTCAGGATACATCTGTGTTACATTAAATATATTTAATTAACAATATATTAATTAAAGAACCTTAAAGTGGTCAATAGTCCATTAAAATTTTCAGTTTCCTTTGGCAAGAAAGAAAGATTAGCATATTCTTACTTGGGGAACTTACTGAATGCTGTGAAGACCCTCACAAGGACAATGAACACTGGAGTCATTTTTGTTAAAATGGTTTGAAAACCTCTGGGAGTATTGGATTTGCTGCTGAACTGGCCCTTATATAATTTCCAGAATTCAAACTTTTTTTTGAAATGGAATTTTTTGTTTGGTTTATTGTAGTTGTTTGGGTTTTTTTTTTACTATACCTTGATAGGTACAGGCAAATCTTTTCCCTACCTGTCACATAATAGTTTGGCCTAAGTTATCCATTGCCTTTGTCACCTATATCTTAGATAATTTTAACATATTGTGTGTGGCACCACAGAAAGAAAGGAGAGGCTGCGTATGCAGAAAGCAAATCATCATGGAACCACCATGACTGTATTTGTACCCTGCTCTCTTTCTTCCAATTCAACCCATTCTATTTCTAGTTTTTATCCCCAAGACAACCAGCAAAAATGGTTCATAAAGTTAAAAAATCTAATAGGAATCATAATAATGAAAGTTTACAGTCTAGTTGCTTTTTCAGGCAACCAGTTTATGAAAATGGATTTTAAGCATATGAAGCTTCAGGAATGAAAAAATAAGCAAACACTTCTGATTCTTAATTAGTGGATTTTTACTGTTGCAACTGCCTGAACAAAATATTTACAATAGATAACCTACTAAATAATAAATAATAAAAAAGTATTTTTTTAACCACTAAAAATTATAGCATTGTAACAGTTAAAAGAAGAAAGAGTATAATTTTTCACTGTAATGCGTTGACCTTAGTTGGATGCCAGGTGCCCATCAAAGCCACTCTATCACCCCCCTCTTCAGGTGGACAGGGAAAAGATAATTAAAGGCTCATGGGTTGGGATAATGACAGGGAGACCACTCACCAAATGTTGTCATGGGCAAAACAGAGTTGATGTGGAGAAATTAATTTACTGCCAAAAAGTCAGAGTAAGGTAAAGAGTAATAGAACCAAATCTTAAAATAACTTCCCCTACCCCTCTCTTCTTCCTGGCTCAAAGTCATTCTTGGCTTCCCTACCTCCTCCACTCGAGTGGCACAAAGGGATGGAGAATGGGGATTGTGGTCAGTTCATCACATATTGTTTCTGCTGCTCCTTCCTCCTCACTCTTCCCTTTCTCCAGCAACAGTCCTCCACAAACTTCTCCAATGTGAGTCCATGGGAACATGGACTGAAGTTCTTAATGAACAGTGTGGGTGTCCCCTGGGGTCACAAGTCCTATCATGAAACCTGCTCCAACATGAGTTTCTCCTTCCACAGGGCCTCAGGTCCTTTTAGGAGCCAGCTTCATCACAGGTTTCACACATAGTCATTGTCTCCTTCTAGTGCCTCTACCCACTCTGCAATGGTGTCCTTCAGGAGATGCAGGTGGGTATCTGCTCCACTATTGGCCTTCATGGTCTGGAGGGGAATATCTGCTCTGGAGCTTGGAGCAACTCCTCAACCTCCTTCTTCACTGACCTTGGTGTCTGTGCAGAGTTTTTTCTCTCACATATTCTCACTCTTTCTCCAGGTGCTGTTGTAAAACAGTTTTTCCCTTTCCTAAATCTGTTATCACAGATACACTGCCACTGTCACTGACTGGCTCAGATTTGCTCAGTGGTGGGTCTGCCTTGTCACCAAGTGGCACTGGCTGTATTGGACATAGGGGAGGCTTCTGGCATCTTCTCACAGAAGCCACTCCTGGAACACCTCACAACAGATACAACTGCATCATAAATGCAGAAGGCATTTGCTGGACATAGACACTTGCCAGCCTGGCACAAAAAGCAAATGGGAGTGAAGAATTAGTTGCACTTTAGTTCCCTTTACGGAAAGACATTTAACTAATTCAATAAATACTATTATATAAACATCGAGAGAAGTTTGTCAATTAAATAGGCAAACTGTGCCTTGAAGAACCTAAACAAAGGAAAACTAAATCATGTCCACTGAAATGTCCTCATCAGGCTCCCTAAGTAGATAAATAGGACAATTAATTTCATTTTATCTACAGCCTTTGTTAAGAATTATCCATTATTACACTGTGCAGTGCCGATAAAGCTGTCTGTGCTCCTTTTGTAACAAATTCATTTCTTTCAAACCTTTCACTTTCCTCTGGTCAGAAGGTACAGAGTTACAAATAATGTGGGAGACCATCCTCTACATTTCCCTTTCTAACCACCCAATCTGAAAAAAAAACCCCACATTAATCTGTTGTTATTTCTATATTGACCTCTTCTAGTCATAACTTCCAAAACCAAATTTGTGTAATGGCCAGTGGATTTCTGAGGAACTTCCTAAGCCTACCATACCATGGTAGAATGTTTGTCTGTTGCAACCAAATTCAGTGCCACAACAGAAGTCCCAGCATCAGACCCTTGAGTTTCGAAGCAGGACAATTTACACTGAGAGTTCCTCAGTGGACTGACATTTCTGTCCTGTACAGTGTTATAAAGTGTTATAGAACAATGTTTCCACACAGATGGCTTGAAATAAGAATACTCATGACTACTGGTTTTCATTTTCAAATGTCACTTTTGAAAGATCTGTTACACACTGTAGCAATGATTGAGATTGAGTGATTCTTCCTTGAGAAATAAGTGTGCTGGCTTACACTGCTGGCAAAATAAAAAAATAAAAAAGAGGTCTTGTCAGTAAAGAACCAAAAAATCTCTTGGGCCCCTGCTGTGCTTAGAAAAAGTCAACAGGCAGTGTAAAGCTAATACTTTTGCACATCAGACTCTTCTCCCAATCTTTTTTTTTCTTTTTCTTTCTTTTTTTTTTTTTTCTTGTGACTGTCTGTGTTCCAATGATGATCAATTATTTTATTATATTTTACCAACTACTCCAGATGTTATCAGCTCTTTGTAAAGAAACTTGCACGTGGAAAAGATAGAGACTTCTAAGGGAATAGAGAGGATGTCAAAGTAAAAGTAAGAACATATAATGTCCTTGGACATATGTGTTCATAAGCAAGTGGTATTTGTACCATGTGTGAAGCTTTTAAAATTCTTTACATGGGTGCAAAAAACCAGAATATATTAATGGAAGGTTATTTTCTCTGGACCTGGAGAGATACAGAGTCTGAGTTATGGAAAGTTAAGTTAAAAAAATTTTTTTAATCTAATCTAATTTCTACACTTCTGGAAACTTTGATATTTTGTGTATTTTAGTTTGTGAGGAATTAGCTACCAGATATTCTTTTTATAATTTTGTAAAACTTTGTATAGAATATTCAGTGCATGCAGTGTATGACCAGTTCCAAAATAGCAATACTGTGGTGTTTCACCATGCTGTCTTGCATATATGATTCCAAAATGCTTAAATAAAAAAAATAAAAATTGATAAGTTAAGGGTGTCAACATGCCAACACTATTTCCAAGTCCTATATCTTAATGTATTAGTGAGGAGCAGCTCACTACTATAAATAATTTTTAGTTAAAATTCTGACCAAGCACATCCATTTTTAGTACTTTCTTTAGACTAATAATATGCACAAGGATAAAAATAGATCCAACATGTATTTTCATGTTGACACATTGTTAGATTCTACCAGTTAAACGCGCTGCTGACTGATCAGTATGTTTCTCACTCGAAAAAAGAAGACCTTGATTATGTCTTCATCCACTGTCGATGTGGGAATTCAGGCACGTGTTGTTTGTAAGGATGCGGGGGTGCAGATGACAGGCTGCAAAGAGTGCCACAGCCTGTTGCTGGCCTCGGAGGACAGCTCCCATGGCTGTGTGC
>JAOEGS010005467.1:11268-24704 GCA_025447755.1 Corythornis vintsioides
TTAAAGGTGATCCCCAAATGGTGAAATTAAGATGCAAACAAGGTCAGATGCCACATGCATGATGAAGTTTTATTAGAATAGCATAGCAAAGTTTCTAAGGCAGACAGGACAGGGAGAAAACTAGAAACATAAAAGAAAGGAGAAAGTAGAAGACAGCAAGTTATAGAATAGTCACCACCATGGTCCATATGATGACGTTAGTAGGGCAGAGAGCTTCTTTTCTTGTTCAGGAAAATGCTTCTTCCTTCCCTAGTGTCCCAGATTTTTATATGGTTCTTGCCCACTACACCCCCACTTCTCTCCCTGTGCAGATGAAGAATTCCTTCTACCTTCTCTGTACTCCTCCAAGAGATAAGGGAGAGGGGTATAGCGCAGATAACAGAGTCCTTAGTTTTGCTAATTGGTGAGATCAGCTATCGTAAATTAGGGGATTAAGGCAGCAGGTACCACAGACTAATTTATTGCGGGAGGACTGGCACCATGTATCGGTGGTCTTCATGAAATATAGAGGACTGATTATCGTTTAGACACTTCGCTCCCAGAGCCAGCTACAGACTTCCCCCATCTCCAATCTCAGGCACACATCTTGGCAGAGGGTGGGGGGGATCTCAAGATGAACAACAGATGTCCTGAGTGTCTCAGCTTCTTGGATTGTTTGAGACAAACACTATCATGTCCTGCATGTCACACCCCTAATGTTGTATTTTAAAAGACCCTTACCTATACTGAGCATCCATGTGTAGTAAAATGAATAGACCCTATTATGAAGAGTTTAACAGTATCCTACATATGATAGTTTTTAAAATCAGGTTTTCTTTACTGTTATTTTGAGTTACAAAAACACAAAACAGACTACTGTATTGTGGTGGTGGTAATTTTTTTTTTTCTTTTTCTCAGCAGCTGCAAAGAAATGAACTGAGGCTGGCTCAAATGATACTTCTAATTTGAGCTGCATGCTGTGGAAGATTAAAGAGCCTAATGAGACATAGAAAATGAAACTACCTTCACCAAAATTCACATTTGTCCTCTTTGTTAACTATCTCAATTGATAGCTATTTATTTAATTTTCAGAGGAAAAAAGGGGTTTGATTAATAAGTTTTAGAGACTTACCCTTCCTTGATAGTGAAAAGAATCTTAAAAAGGACTAAAACACAGATTACAATTGCATTTTAGCTTCATATTTACATTATGCATTACCAAATAGGGGTTTTTAATTAAATATACCTCCAATTGACATAACACAGAATTGGCAACTCTGTATGCTAAGGACTTTTTTCCACAGACATTGAAAAGGTGAAAACATTCCCCGTTCCACCATCTTTTTCTTTACACTGTCAGTCACATCCTTTGGGATATCAGCCCTAGTCATTGAAAAGCTGTGGACTTGGTAAAAGGAAGAAGTGTTGCAATATTTGGACATGGATGAAGCATGATCTTTAATTATAAAATAAATACATACACTTATGTATGTTGAAAAATCATATGTTAAAAATAATGGACTGGGTTAACTCTCAGGAGCCAGTGGCATTAGGAAGAATGTGGTCAGCAGGTCAAGGGAGGTTCTTCTCTCCCTCTACTCTGCATTGGTGAGGCCCCACCTGGAATACTGTGTCTAGTTTTGGGCAACCCAGTTCAAGAGGGACAAAGAGCTACTGGAGAGAGTCCAGCGCAGGGCCACCAAGATGATTAGGGGAATGGAGCATCTCCCTTCTGAGGAGAGGCTGAGAGAGCTTGGGCTCTTTAGCCTGGAAAAGAGGAGACTGAGGGGTGACCTCATCAATGTCTATCAATATGTTAAGGGTGAGTGTAGGGAGGAAGGAGCCAGACTCTGCTCAGTGTCATCTAATGACAGGACAAGAGGCAATGGGAGTCAGTTGGAGTACAAGAGGTTTAGGGTCAACACAAGGAAAAATTTTTTCCCAGTGAGGGTGCCAGAGCCTGGAAGGGGCTGCCCAGGGAGGTTGTGGAGTCTCCTGCTCTGGAGACATTCCAGACCTGCCTGGATCTGTTCCTGGATGACTTAGTCTAGGTGATCCTGCTCTGGCAGGGGGGTTGGACTAGATGATCTTCTGGGTCGTTTCCAACCCCTAACACTCTGTGATTCTGTGATCATCTAATTGATAAATTTACATGATTCCAGACCTTCATGAAAGACTATAAAAACAAACTGTATAACTTTATAATAATTGTGACTTTTCTACTTGTTGGAGTTGAATCAGAAATTAAATAAAAGTAGAAATTTCTTTCTTGATTAATAATGAAATTTCCATTATCCATCTATGATTTTCTCAATAAAATAAAATTACATTTTCTTCTTTTAATAATATTATGAAAAAGGAAAGGTAGGTCAAATCTTATAATGTCTTGAAACATGAAAGCTAAACCTGGTTTTACAAATATACCATGGAAATAATTTCAATAAACAAATAAGACAAGGAAGGGTGTGTACACATAGGGACCAACTCTTTTTGACAAAAGCAATCATAAAAGGTCAAACACTATTTTTTACACAACTTACAACTTTTCACCAGCAATTATTTTCCCTTTTTTTTTTTTTTTTTGGATAAGTTTTAAGCTTTCATGGATGCCAAATTATTGTGGTTGAAAGTGTAAATCATAAATGTAATGAAAACAAGGTAAAGGATTATATATATAATAGCCACCAAGAGACAATATGTACATTTACAACCCATAACAATTATGTAGATTGTAGGCATAATAAACAGCCACAGGAGGGAGGGAGAGACAAACAATTACTTTAATGGAGAGGGAGATAGTGTGATTCACATTAAATGCTGCCCACAGTGAGATAGATATCTGTACTAAGAATGACATACTCAACAGCTACATAAGACACACTTGCCTTCTGGGGAGGCAAGAGAGTGAAAAAAAAAAAAAATAGGGTATTCTACATCAGTAGAAGGAGTTCCATAGTTTTATGAAGTTGTAAGAATATGTCTTCTTTCCACCAAAACCAGAGTAATTTCCTTTTGGTGAACCTTCCTTTTCAGTGTCATTTTCAGTTAGGAAATGAAAGGAGCTGACATTATATATAATAGTTGGAAAGGGAGAGAAAGAAATGGAGAAAGGAAGAAGAAAGTCCAAAACTAAAACTCCAAACCAGGCAAATTTGTTTTGGCTGTTCATTACAGATCATACTGAAAAGTGAAAACCCATCATTTTGTCATGGATATATTTGAGACAGACATATCCTTCCATAGGAAAATGGATTTATGAAAACACAGAATATGTAAGAACTTCAAGAAAATAAAGCTTATGGCTTCTCAGGATGAGCAAGATAACAATAAGGTATAAAATAAATGCAAGATTAAAACTGTATAAAAGTAATCAAGGATGTATATAACATAGCTCTCCTAATATTTTAATACAAATATGCATAAGGCCCACAGATGTGGAAGATACTCCCCTAGAGAAGATAAGGACTTGTTTTCCTTTACATAAGAGGGTCACCTTGAGAAGTCCATGGAGTTTTTGAAAAATGTATGTTTGAAGTACTCTTCAGGTATAGTGTTATTCAAAGCAAGTGAAAGCTTCATAGTAAGAAAATTCACTCAACCCCAGTAGCATAGATGATGTCCTTTACATCTAATCTTCTATTAATTTGAAAAAATGTGAACTAGCCACAACACTCAAAGGAAAGATTAAACTTAAGAGGATGTTTTTTGGACAAGATTTTCATTATTTCATATTCTGAAATTGATATCCATGTCAAAGACTAAAAGTGCAAATATGGGAATGTGCAACTTCAGACTAATAATTCCTTATAATTCAATCAAATATTGGTGAGAAATTCCCTTTCATAAACATCCAATTTCAATTGCTGATTTATCAAAATGTATGCTAAGTTTTGTTTTCTTGTCTCTGGATTTTTCTTGTCTCCTGTTTTCAAAATGAACTCTGAAGACTGATAAACAAAATTCATAAGAGAAGAAGCTTTAAAAGTGGAAGGAAATAGAGATATTGTTATGTTCAAATCTTCAACTATAGGACTAAAATGAATCTATTAATGTGACTTCTCTGGCCTCATTGAATTGCTAATAGAAATGAGAAAGACATAAAATTCCAAAGACAAATCAGAAATGAATGATATTTTAGACTGTGTAATTTAGTCTTTCAGTTCTGTGAGGAATGTAAAAATCCTAGACACCAAACTTGGACAGCATAATTACCCTCCTCTAAAACCTGCAGGTTGCTTGTTTATAATTGTCAATGTTATTATATATAGATATAAAAAGACCATATGTTATGTGTCTTAGTAATTTTCTTTTTGCAAGGTGTATGAAGATTGGTGTTATATAGCAGGTGAAAAAGACAGGAAAGATTAATCTTCCCTATACCTCCTTACCTTCATAGATGCTATGTTTACTGGATGTGCACCTTCCTCTGAATGGTTTCTTCCATATGTAGTCATGGTGAGTGAATTTGAAGATGCTATTGTATTACAGCATCACTACCTTTAAAAATCTTCTGGATCTTGAATCCTGCTGTTCCTCTTTAAGGTGTTATTGTCAGATAGCCTGCTATTCTGCATCCATATTGCTTTAATTCAGTGAGGAAAGCTATTTGGTTTCTCTCAGGCAGAGTGCATGTGTCTAAATCTTTCCACATAATGTTAAAAGAGCACAAATGTCATTTAAAAAATTGAACAGTAGGCATAAGATTACTAGTTTTTTATTATTTTTATCTTCAGGTATTTCCATAGCAGATGATTCTGGATTCTCTTGGAAAAAAAAAAAAAAAGAAAAAAAAAATAATTCTGCCAGTCTTTGGCAATTAGGAGCTGATTAATCAAATCTGCTGCAATTCATTTTGCTGATTTTCTTCTGTTGAAATGGATCTTGCCTTTAACTAATGGATGATAGTGCTGATAACAGAGGACATTTTAATCACCGAGTACTGATGATAAATGGTTTGACTGTTTAATTGAATTATTACTTCACAGCATATTGTCTTCGAAGGTACTGTGATTGGGATTCAAAGGAGGAAGTCATATTGTAGGCTAATGTGAAAATCATGTTTATTTGTTGGAACTGTCAGTAGTTCATAAAGGAGAGCCTACTGACTTTATTTCTCAATTGCAATTGGAAAACTGGGCATTTGAATAATTTTTCTCCCCTTGTTTATCTGGAATTTTACATGTCAATACATGGAGGACAAAGAGTACATGGGCACTGGCAATATTTGGTTATAGAAATACTCATTACTTTGCCACGTAGTTGATGATAAAGATTTATAAATTCATCTGTGCAGTGTTTAAAAAAAACTAAACACTATGTAAGAATTAAATTTATCATGTTCTATGTTTTTTATTAAGATTTCTACTAATTGCTGGTGGTGTTCTTTCATAGGTTGTGTCATAACACATTTGGATCATAACTGTGATTCATTACTATTTTGCCTAATTTGAAAAAAGGAGCTACACAAAAGGTAAATTTGTTAAATAGGAAATAAAATGGGCATTAGAAAGAAATAAAACCCTGTAAGTACAGAGTACTTAAAAATCCATATTAATGAACATAGGATAAAAAGAAGGAATACAACAGAAAAAATTAAAAGAAATCTGGTGTAGCAAGATAATTAGAAAACAAAGTAAAGAAGAAGTCCTTCAATGCATTTCTAAATTAAAAAAAAAAAAAAGCCAAATACCCAAACCAACCAACCAAAAAAGGAAACTGTCCTAAACTCAGAAAAAATAAATTTAAATATATACAAAGTCAGACCAAAACCAGTTTGGGGAATAAATAAGGTGAGGCATAAAGGTATTTCTTCAAATATATAAAAGCAAGAAGTAGTCCAGAGAGTCTCTTGAAGCAAACAGACATAAAATAAATATAAGCAGATATATACTACTGTAGAAGAAAAATTCAAATAATCTGCTTATTACATTTATTTCTGGTGCAAGACTTACAAATAGTTTAACCAGTCTTCATGAAGGACTAATTAAGAGTTAGTAGAAGCAGATAGACAAATATTAAAAATGGAGTAAATAAATGCAACAGCTGCCAGGACTAGGTAATATTTTACTGATAGCTGTAAAGGAACTGAAATATGAAACAGCTACTCTACTATTACATAAAATAACACAAAAGTTTTTCTAAAATTCTTTAAGTCTGAATAACTGTAACTGATATGCCAGACATTTCTATCAGGTAAATTAATAGGATATGTAATAAAGAATAGCGTTAGTGTGCTCATAAATGAAGAGCATACTAAGTAAGTGTTGTCATGGTTTAAAATTTATCTCATAAAGCATCTGAAGTTCCTTGAAATAATTGTAGCAGATATATGAGCAAAGGGAACAGTTAAAAACAGTTAAACATCACCTTGTAAATTTTCAGTAGACTTTTGATGTGGTCCTCATTACCAAAGGGAAAAAGAAGACATTCAGAACAGGAGTGAATAATCTGTTCCCACAGTGAAGGTCACCCATGAGTTTCCACCAGATCTATATTGTTCAATGCCTGCATTCATTCACAATGTGAAAAAAAACCTGTGAATAGCTGTGAGTGAATTTGCTTATAATCTTAAATTATTTGGGAAAGTAGAGAATATGAAGAACTGCTGTGTCGCCTCACACTACTCAGCGATTAAGCAACAAAATGTCAGTGTGGAAGTTGAATGCAGTAAAATGCAAAGTATCCCTCACTCTACCCTATCAAGTTTAATATTACACATATACTAATGGGCTCAGAGATACCATTCAGGAATGAGACACTTGAGTTATGCTGAATAGTTCTATGAAAACACCAACTCATTAGCAGCCAGGTTACACATTGGATCTCGGAAACTATTGGGAAAGAAACAGCAAATAAAATAAGAAAGTTATGCAGCTGCAGAAATGGATGGAACATCATATACAGTGAATTTCCTGCCTCTGTCTCAAGAAAGATACGGTAAAGCTACCAAGGATTTAAAGAAGATACCAAGGATGAGCAAAAACATGTAGCTTGTTCTGTACAGAGAATGATTGAATAGACTAGGCTGAAAAAATCATTAGTGTAGAAGACCATGGAAAGCTATTTAATGATATAAAATCTGGAGAGATAAACAGTGATAGCAAACCATCATTCCCTTCACCACACAAAGCATCTTATCACTTGTTTTTTCCTTAAATATTTTTTTCTACTAATTGTATGCAATGTACACTGTGTAAATGCATTTACAACATAAAATTTCATACAAGGTTTTAAACTTTTGTGATTTCCAGAGGCATGTTAAAGAAACTTGATGACAGGTTGCACCTTCCTTTTTCTACTAAAAAACCCAGAACAGTTACTCCCGTGGTGATTACCAATACTGCTTTTAGATTTATGTTTTTTTCCCAACTAATGAGAAAAACGAAGAAAAAAAAGACAGTTTTTGTTCTGTTTCATGAAAACAGGACATCAAGGAATGGACTAGCCTTGAAGATGTTAGAGAAATGATGTAATTTTCCCACAGAAGTCTACTTGGTAATAATCAGAAATATAAGAAAATGAATATTTTTTTTTTTTTTTTAAGTGTGAGAGAGGTAATGGCAAAAAAATTAGAAGATCAGTGCCTCAGAGGAGGAATTAATACTTTAAAAAAAATAAATTAAGGAACATTTTAAAGTCTTCTTCCTGGGCTTATGAAATATCTTCAAATTATATTGACTTTGCTACAGTTAATTATTTTACCCTGATGGGTAAGGAAAAAAAGAGTTGAGGGCATGTTAGTTGTAAATGAAGTAGCAAGGCTTCTTCATACACATGAAATAAAAGAATGACAGTCTGTAGCCCTAACAAGTTATCTCCTAATATATGCATGGATCTTTGCTAATGTAAGGGAGAATCCTATCCTTTCTTTCCTTCTTCATATTTCACATCTTCTACATCACTTCTTTCACCCTCACTGAAAAAAAAAAAAAAAAAAAAGAAAAACAGCAGCTCATTCAATGTTTATTTGTACTTACTTTATTGACCATGTTGTTGGTTTTTACTGTATTTCATTGAAAAGACATCACAGAAGTTTAATTGTAGCTGTGGCTGAATTTTTTTGTTTTGGTTTTGTTTGTTTTTGGTTTTGTTAGTGAGTGAAGACATATCCTGTTGCTAAAAAGTAGTGGTAAACACAGGTGGCATTTAGCAGAGATCAAATGTGATGAATATTAAAATGATAGAAGTGCAAACATTTGAATTACATCTGAAAAGTCCAGCCAGTCTTTTGAGCTCCCAAAAGTCATTCAGTCATTTCAGTTCTGATTTTCTTCCTGTTTTACATTTTTCTCCAATGCTGATTAACTTTCAGAGACTCTCCCTGATTATCCTGTGATATACTCAAAGATGCCATAAAAGGCATCTCACACTCCAGAAGGACAAATTGCATTAATTTGTCTAAACTCTTCTGACAAAAATGTGTAATAGGCAGAGTAAAATCCTTTATGGGCATGTTCTCCTAAAATGTAGCCATACTGCATGAGTCAGAAAATAGAATATTTTAGTACAGAGATCTGCACCCCACAAACCTTGGATTTATAATACTCTCCATACTGATGAATGTAAAGGGATTCAAGGTACTATGTAAGCAAATTTATGTCCAAGCAGTGTTCATGACCTAAACCTTGTATCATCATTCCAAGTGCTAGGTCACGTGGTGCTGTGTTTTCAGTTTTGTCTGACAAGAGTTTTGGGCTTTTCTAAGCCAAGTAGCAGTAAGAAACAGTAAGTAACAGTACCTACACTTAAAACAATGGATATTAATCTCTTCACAGAGTTCATTCCCGAGACTCAAAATAAAATGTGTAATAGTTTTCAGTGATGGGAAAAAAAAATCCAGAGTTTAAATATGTGAGTGTTCTTCATATGCACTACTCTTGCAATCAGCTATTGCTAAGTCTTTTAGCATGTGAAGTGCATATTAGGGCAGGAATAAGGCAGAAATCTTCTGATTCAGGTAGCAGAGAGAATACAGGCATTATTTTTGATAATAGACAAATAAGAGTCAGCATAGATAGACATAATAGACAGAAGGAGATTGCTCCTCATTTCCCCATCTACATCCACTGATAGTTCATTTCAGCAACCACTGATACTTTAGATCCAGTCTATTAAATAGTGTCTGCACATCCCGCTGCTTTTATCTGTATATCGTGGCTAAATCTACATTAAACCTTATTGTAGAATTGGAAATGGAATTTGGAAAGGAGCAGGAGAATTCAACCTATTGATTTACAGGCCAGAGCTCACTGAAGTTGGTCTGCTACTACCAGAACTGATTATTTTTCAAACGCACAAGGTAGTGCATATATTATCTTTGTTATTCTTCAAGCACACTAGTCTGACTTATCTGTGGATTTTTCTTTTTTTTTTTTTTTTCATATCTGAAAGTAAAAAAGATTGACTTTCTCAAAGCAGCTTCTTTGATTTTTGTGTGCGTTCTACATGAAAAAACCTTTCTAAAGTTACACCATTTACTTATTTCCCTTCCTTTTCCCTCATTAGTTAGACTTTGGTGCAGTTTTTTAAAAAGGGAATAAATGCATTTAATATTTGGTATAATGACTTAGTGCAAAAAATAAGCTGGAGACTTCTACACTATGCACTTAAAGCCTTTTGCCAGCCATTACAAATATTTGCTTGGATCAGATCCAAATAATTCTGGGAAAGTAGAACTCAGACCTGAAAAATATACTTGTGCTCACCTGAACAAGGACAAGAAAAACAATTTGAAGACAACAACATTTCTTCTGAACATGTAGATAGTTTGGGGTTTGAATACACATTTTGCTGTTCCAATGCATTACAGTAAAATGCACGTATTTGCAGAGATACCTCATAAAAAGTTGTGAGATATTGTCTTATGTATTACTTTAATATTCTACATTAAAGTAAAATCTTAAAATGAGTTAGCAGAAATAGGAAGATTTGACACTTCGATGCTGGAGAAAAAGCCTCTGCTAATACTTAGCAAATGTTGCAAGCAGAAATCCCAATAGATTCCCATGGAAGAACAATACCCAAAGCAGCAAAAATCTCCCAAACTTTTGAAGGGTGGGAAAAAGAAAAATCTTTTCTAGATCTACCTACTTCAAATTTGCTATGCTTAGTCCGTTTCTACAGTGGGTGAAGAAAAGAATATTAAAACCTTCCTTGTTAAGTCAATTTAAAAAACATCTTTTAATTATTTTATTTTAATTATTTTTTTTTTGGTACCCATACAGGTAAGGAAATCTGGAAACCATATTAGGCATGAATTGGTTCCAGCAACAGCTTGCTGTTATAGCTTTTAAAAGCCAATCCTGGCACATCTAAGACAAGGATCATACTTTTGGGCTGGAAACTAGGAAATTGATCTGAAATTATAAGTAATTAGCTGCCAGACTTTCACAAACCCAATTAAAATTATTTTGTGTGCATTCTTAAGGAGTATTCTATGGACAATATTGCATGGTAGCTGGAAGCAGCATATGATTGTAACAGAAGTGTTAACATTGCTGCTTCAATTTACAGTTTGGCTTTGTTTTGTTCATCCATTGAATGTGCTAGCAGCCTGTTCATATCAGGAATAGGAGTCCCCATGATAAACAGAAAATTACAGAAATCTTGACATCCCTCTCCAAATCCCAAATTAAACCAATTCTTCTCACCATAGGTTTATGTAGCTTTGAATGTATTTAGGTCTTTAGCTTCATTGTTATTACAATTTCTTTTCTGTTCTCTGGGTGTTAGGATTAAGCAACAAGCTATGATGGTGCATTATGGATCCTGAGCATAAATGTTATATAGCTTCTATTCTCATTATTAGAAACTGGAAAGACTTTGTTTTTTCCCATACCAAAATCACAAGCTTTGCATTGCAACAATTTTACCACAGAAACCAGACACAAGCAACTTGTAGAGAGACAAGTTTATTTCTGTAATGTGTAACTAACAAATTTGAGAAGAATTTTACAAAACAGGAAGCAATGCCAATCTTCAATAAGGCCCTTCAAGAAAGTTCTTGTGATAGTGATGAAATTTAATCTGTAATGCTTGAAACACAGTCAAAAAGCGAGCTGCTTATACATCTAAGGATCATTGAAAGAGGTCCCTCTGAAAATATCCTCAAATTCCCATATAGCAAATGTTAGTGATCTCACTGCTAACACTACTTTCAAATATGGAAGAAGCTTTATTTTTTTGTTTGTTTGATTGATTTTTTTTTCCTACAAAATCCTGCAGAGATCAATTCCATTTTAGAATTCACTGCTATTTGCGAACCAAACTCCAAACCTATCCAAACATCCCTCTGTTCTGAAGAACATTGGATTCAAATATTTAGTTAGGCTTTGAAAGCTTTGATACCATATTTCTCATTAGTGTATAAGGTTTTGTTAATATATTACTAATGTTTTAGCTGAAATGACTGGATGAGAACTGTGCAAAAGTGCAGGCTTGGTGTCATGTGTGTATCTGGGATTATAAAGGTCTGACACTGCACACATTCCAGAAACAAACAGCTTTTGTATTTAAGTGACAAGAGTTATGAGATTGTTCTTGGACACTTAGCAGAAAAAAAAAAAGAAGAAAAAAAAAAGTGGAAGATGATTTCTGGCCTTCTACCAGTCCATGTGTGGCTGAGCAAAAATCCAGTAGAAACTGCTCTGATATTGGCAATGATGAAAGATTTTTGTTTGAAGAAAGACAGAGTTCTTTTAGAAATTCCCAGAGATAAAAAATCTTTAGATGTCTTCTCTTACAGTTCCTTTTAATTCCTGTACTTGGTGAAATTCCATAATCACTCAATTAATGACAACGGTCTTGCTCTATTCCAAAAAAATCCTGGTCAGAGTATCAAACACAAAATGCTCATTCTGTGGCTGCAAGTACTTCTATCAATTAGATGAGGAATTCTGAAGAAACTTGTTCCTTTAAAATAGGAGCACAATTATTTCCAGCAGATGTTATTGTATTTCTTTCTGGAGAAAACACCTTAATATGTGTTCAGATTTATTCTGACATACAGAGAAAATTAGATAACTACCTGTTTGCTACATTAAGCAAACATTTAAGTAATTTTAAAGCAATTATTTAAAAAAAATATATTAACTTCCTGCGATAGCTCTTCCATGGACTGTAGAGTTAGGTATATTGAGATACTGATGTACAACCTTTCTATTTTTCTATTTTATCTGATTAATAAAAGGTTTTTATGCAATCAGTGACTGGCAATAAGAAAAGCCAAATGGTTTCTGAGATTCTTTGTAAATTTTTTTAAGGCCTTATCAAGAAACCTGTGAAAATGTATTAAACAACCTGAGTGGTAAATGAGTGCTACTTCTCTATTCACAAGTATAACTAAGCAAATGATTCAAGCAGGAAACTCCCACTGAGGAAAGGAAGACCTAAAAACAACATAAAAGATTGACATTTCAATTTAGAAAGTCCAAGCCATGGTGTATTTAAGTGTACTTCTTTGCCTGGGTAATGCTGCCCTCCTAAAAATGATAACATTTATTCAGGAAGTACGTGTTCTTCTATTCAGATTTTACCTCAGGGTGCCCTGTTGCCCAAGAACAGAGAGCAGGCTGAGTTACTGGATGCCACCTTCAACTCGGTGTTTACTACTAAGAACAACTACCAGGAGTCCCAGGTCTCCTAAGACCACAGAGGAATTCTGGAGGGAGGAAGTTCTTTCCTCAGTTGAAGAGGCTTAGGTTAGAGACCAGTTGAGCAAACTGGACATGCACAAATCTATGGGCCCTGATGGGATACACCCACAAGTAATGAGGGAGATGGCAGAGGTTATTGCCAGGCCATTCTCCATAATCTTTGAGAGGTCCTGGAGAACAGGAGAGGTGTCTGAGGACTGGAGAAAAGCCAATGTTGTCCCAGTCTTCAAAAAGAGAAAAAAGGAGGACCCAGGTAACTATAGGCCCGTCAGCCTCACCTCCATCCCTGGAAAGGTGATGGAACAGCTTGTCCTTGCTGCCATCTCTAAGCATCTGGAGGAAAGGAGGCTTATCACAAGTAGTCACTACGAATTCCATAAGGGGACGTAATGCTTGACTAATCTGATAGCCTTTTATGATGATAGAAGTAGATGGATGGATGAGGAGAGGGCAGTAAATGTAGTATTCCTTGACTTCAGCAAGGCTTTGGATATTGTCTCCCATGGGATCCTCACAGCCAAGCTTAAGAAATGTGGATTGAGTGATTGTGCAGTGAGGTGGATTGGAAAGTGGTTAATAAACAGATCTCAGAGAGTTGTGGTCAGTGGAGCAGAGTCTCGCTGGAGGCTTGTGACTAGTGGTGTCCCTCAAACATCAGGGTATAATATTATTCAATATATTCATCAGTGACCTGGACGAGGGGATAAAGTGACCCTCAGCAAGTTTGCACCAAACTGGGAGGAGTGGCTGACACAGCAGCAGGCTGTGCTGCCATCCAGAGAGACCTGGACAGACTGGAGAGCT
>JAOEGS010005468.1:3388-25112 GCA_025447755.1 Corythornis vintsioides
AAAGAAAAAGAAAAAGAAAAAGAAAAAGAAAAAGAAAAAGAAAAAGAAAAAGAAAAAGAAAAAGAAAAAGAAAAAAAAAAAGAGACAGTGGACCAGAATTTATTTTTTTTTTTCTAGTCTCATTATAATGCTAGGAAGTAACTGCTGTATTTATTTATTTATTCCCTGTAAAAGCTTCCTTTTTATTTTTTGGTACTAAAATTGAGGAGTAAGACTGGTAGTCAATATTTTTTACATTTGTGATATACTGGTAATTTGTCAAAACTTACTGCTTTTCCAAATAACAGTTTTTACCAACAGTTTTGTTTGGTTTTTTGTAAGCAAGCTGTGAATTTAATAATAACAAATCCTGAACTCTGTATATGGTATTTGGTTACAGACACCATTACTATAGCAAAAAAAAAGGACAAAGGAAAATTGAATACTAAACTTCAAAACTGTTTCCTGGGTTTAAAAGTCATTTGATACACATGATGAGACAACTGACACTTGCAATTACATTAATATCTGCTGGCTACATTTTAACAACTTAATTCAAAAGAGAGAATAATAATTTTTAAAAAGATATAGCAGTGAAATGATTAGTAAGAACCAGGAAACAATACTTACTGAAGGATGAAAAGGCTTTGAAGTGTCAAAAACTTTAAAATTTGCCACATTTTTGTTTTGATGTAAGCCAGCATATTAATAATGGTTATTGTACCCGTTTATACCACCAGTAAGTGCTATTCTAATAGCTCAACAATTTCATTTTCTTGATCTTGTTGAAAAGCAATTATATGATATTTGCTGATCTATCACTTCCAGAGGAAGCTCAAAATATGTATACAGGGCCTTACTTCTCTTGCAAGATACCTTTTTATTAACAAATGTACTTTTAAGGCTGGTTTTATTATTTTCAAACTTTCTAAAAGCCTGGAGAATTGTCAGGATCTTCTAATATATTGTTATTTTAAAATTATTTTTGATTGATTGAATAGCAGAATATACATCAACAGCAAAACAACCATTAATCTGTTCACTGAAAGAAAACCTTACAGTTCTGTTTTATTTTAATTTGAACATCACAGAATTTGGATCATGGCTATTACAAAGCACAGGTTGCACGAAACACTAACCCTACCTCTGTGTAGCTGTTGGCTTTTTAGTTTCCTTCTCATTCCACTGCCCTCTCAAATACACTGTCAGCAAAATGAGTAAGCAATGTCAAGGCAGGGTTGCCTGGTGAAGGTAGAGAAGATTCAAACAGATACTATCCTGTTGAGTGCCTACATCATGCATCATCACAAAACACAAATTCAACTACTGAAACACTTGTCTAACATGCTTATTTTGCAGTTAATTGAATGGTATCATTGTGTCTATATACCATTCAGTATAAAGCACTTTCAAATGCAGTTTGAAAAACCAAACTCTTTCAATATGAGACAAGATTTTTTAAATATAAAACAAATTTATTTTCCAGAACACTCAAGCTTCACCTCCTCTAATTACTGAGAGCTTTTTTATACCTCTAGAGCTAACATATCAGCTGAAGACATTCATGTCTTACATGAAAGTGAAGGCTTTAGAATACTAGTTACACTGACACATGAAATGAATGGTGCTTCTAACAAGCCATCTCTAAGCTTACTTTTCATCTGTTATCCAAACTTTACTTCGACAGGAGCTGAATGTGAGTGTACTTAAGCAATATGAATTTATTTAATACTCTTCTTTCTACTGCTATTTTCATCTACATTTAAACTACCTTCAGTATGGATAAGCAGGACTCCATTCGTATTTTTAAAACTTCATTGTCTAGCTATGTCATAGGAGAGTTCTCAAAAAACCTCACTGTTGAGACAGAGAATTTGAGATTAGAGAAAGCAGAAGAAACTAATTTAAGAAAATTGTATTATTAATTTCACTGAATTTACACTGACATTGTGAACATACCACCATCCAAAGTTGGTTTCTCCTACTCAAAAACCTCTCCAAACTCTCCCTTTTCTGCCTTCACATTCTCTTAACACATTACAAAGACATGGGAATTTTAAATTAATTTCACTTCTCACTTTCACAGTGATAACAAAACAATGCAGCAAATAATAGTCACACTTAAGCTTCCTGATAGCTAATCTGAAATATTTGCAGCTCTTGGAAGTTACTCCTTGTAAACATGTGCAATGGCAGCACTACATAGCTAGCAGCCTTCCCCTTGAAGGCTTAGAGACTGACTGTCATGATCTTATCTTGATCAAGATACTTGCTGATTGAGGGTGAGCCAGATCTCTGGCAGCTTCTGCACAGTACATTATCTGGACTAAAACCCTGTCCCTTGCCAGCAGGCACTGTGCTGCACTCCTTGCAGCTGTCTTATCTATTCCAGATTATAAGAAGCCTTTTCATGAGTTAGGTAGGGTAGCAATTTGGAAGCTTTCTCAAAAGCTTGAACTTGTAGACCTACTAAATAAGGCTTAATGTTTATAAACTACATGTCTGAGTAACTGAAAGCCTCTGGAAGAAGCTTTCCTGTCTTTTTGTTAGAGAGACAGTGGCTTTTTAGTGCCTGGCTACACAAAAGTGATCAATTGACTTCACGCTTTGGAATAGTTATGAAGCATGTGTAGTAAAGGATAAAAGCCTCAAATACTTGCTTTTCTTTTAAAAATAAAACCCAAAATAATTTTTTTGCTACTGTAAATGAGTTATTACCTCAAAGATAGTCTCCAAAACAGTAGAACACAACACTTCATCTTTAAACTGTCACTGAATTCAATGGTGTACTCTGAGGACCACTGACCTTTGGCCACCTACCTTTGGAAGACAGTATTTACTTACACGTTGCCAACAAAAAATTGTAAAGTAGGGTCAGGCCAAGGCTAGGTCTGCATTTCTGTGAGCAAATTATTAATACTGCTGTATTTCCTTTGATAGAAAGCTAAACTACCCTTTTCTAAGTTCAAATCAACCTTTTAGTATACAAGCAGTTGGAACTCTAGACTCTATGAATCAATCATCACTACAGCACCCTTGAAGTACAGTGTTGAGTTAATAAAGTCCATTTGTCTTGTGTTAAATGCCACGTGACTTGGGGCTTTTTGGACAGGAGATGGATAAATATCTACCTCCACAGTGCTCATATGAACTGATGAACCATTGCATCAAATTCAAGCAACTTAGTACACTTGCAAGTGATTAATCAGTTCACTATTATTCTGGTCCTCTGGCTTTAAAATAAAAAATAACTTGAAAAAACTTAGAATAGAACTGTTCTATTTTGATTACTATACCATATTTTAATTAGCATTTTATACCACCTATATTAGAAAAAATGAAAAGTTATTAAAAATATTAATGCAAGCTGAGTTCAGTAAGTAAAAATCATTAGTATTGCATAGTATGTAGCAAAGGCTTACATCCCTTCATCAGGGAACTTACAGTCACTACCATGTAGTAGAATTTCAGATGGTAGTTTTGATTAGGTTTTGGGAGTATGTAGTAAATAAAACAGTTTGCTCATTCCTTATTTGTTACTTCTATGAGTATGAGAAAGTATGATCGCCAGGACTCCTGTGCTCCAAACTAATACATGAAATATTGAGTATCTTGTACCTAAACTGTACTACTACTAGTGGTATTTCATAGCTATTATTTGTTAGTGCTAGAGCCTTACTGTACCACTACACCACATCATGCCTATTTTACCCAAATCTGCCAGTCTCTTAATTCTGAATCTGCTCTTGCAAATCAACTTCCACTTTTCTCCATCTTTTTTTTTTGCATAGTAGGTACTTAAACATATTCTCAAAACTAATTTAGGAAACTATTTGTCACTGTTTGGTTATTTGAGAGAGATTTCTTTAAGCAGATCTTGACAGGTAGTGACTAAGTTGACCTAAGCCAGTGCACTGGCTGACCAGTTATAGCCTACACAGGAATTAATTACTTACAAAATCAAACAAACAACTCCGTGGTGAACTAGTCACAGAAATAAATCAGGCATTAGTGGTCTCCTCAGGAGCAATGGGGAAGAAATAAAGGGAAGAGCTTACTTGTGTAACGTACCCAAATTTGATCAAGAAAGTTCCCATGTGTTATTTTGTTGGGAGTAATTTTGTTTGAGTAATGAAACTGGTTACAACCATCAGATAACAGGATTCTCTGTGTGTCATCAGTCCTTTCAGACAGGCCTGCATCTTAGGGTCATCAGTGGCACTGAAGTTCTCTTTACGCTATTCTGTTTTTTTTCTGATGCTTTACCAAAACCACTTTTGAAAAGGAGCAACATCTTATAAAACACGAGGCCGGTCTATGATTCTCACTTCTTCTAAAGCAAAGGGAGAGGGCAAAGATGCTATAAATTATTTGGATACGACATACAATCACTTTCAATTCAAAAATTAGAGAGCAATTACAAAGTAGTGTTTACTGTTTTCTACAAATGAAGGTCAATACTCTAAGCAGGGTCCACTGCAATGTGCCTAGGGTTACCACTAACAAGAGGACATCAGAGGCAGAGGGTAGAGAAGATCCTGGAAAGAATAAATTTTTTTTGTTTGTTAAAGTTTCTTAAAGCTTTGGTATGTTTCAACAGCTTTTAAAATGACTTGAGTGTCACAACAAAAAAGCTAAAGAACAAAAATGAAGCAATAGTGCTCCCACAAACACTCAACCCAACTCAGAGAAGTAATTCATTGTTTCTGAAACATGGAATTCTTTGTATGTATATTTCAGTATGACTCAGACCTCAGGTTTCTGTAGCATGCTTCACTCATCATACATGCAGAATGCACTTTAATTTCATCCTTGGGTTGTATACACATATTCCTGGTATTTTTAGTAGCACTTTAAAAGTATAAAATCTATTCCCTATGCCCTCATCAATTTGAAATTACCATTTTAAGGCTGATTAAATAAGGATTAGTGCCAATGTTCCACTTATTAGTCTGTGTCTTCAACTGGAACTGATGATTTAGTATTTGTCAATAACTAGTTCACAGCCTTAAACTCCACAAAAAAAAACCCTCTGCAAGACAGTCCATCTGTCAGAGGATTTTGTAGCAGGCTCCCATGTAGAAGAAAACCATCTATTATAGGATGATACAAGCTTAAAGTGGCATGTATCACAGCTGTTTGATTACTACCGGGAAGATGACTTGCATCCCCCTTGCAGCCCTGTATCAGAATCCAACAGTGATGGATGGAATTTCCCTTGCTTTAGCATGATGATGGATTACCTCAGCAGTATGTGTAAGAAAGGTAAAGTCTGGTCCAAAATTAACATCATGACTAAAAGATGCCGGCCTAAATTGTGATTTCTGGCAGATCTGAAGAGCTAGCAAAACATTTTAAAGACCTTTCAAAAGGCTAAATTGTGTGATTACAATCTGGGAATTCTGGAAGACACTGATCCAGAAGCACGTTCAGAAATTTAATGAGTTTGTTCACAAAGTATGAATTCAGACATGATGTACTGTCCAGAAACACACCACCATTTGAAACACGTCATGTAAACAGTGTGTTCCAACTAACAAAACACGATACTATCAACTGAGATGTAAATTACCCTCTTGGTCTACTAAGTGAAAAACAAAACTATCAGATCAAAGTTGTTAAATCAGTGTTACTTCAGACTAAAAGAGAAATAACCAAGAAATAAGCAATGATAAAAAATTCCACTGAAATGTCCCATTTTGCCAAGAATCTTGACACATTCTAGTATTTCACATATAAACACCACTACTTCAGTATGTTCCTTAAACACAGTTTTGCCTGCAGCATGTTTTGAAGTATTTTGGGGGTTTTCTTTACATTTTTGTGTTCTTGGTGCAATGGACCTACATATATTGTAGCAATACAGAAAACTTTGACTGAACTCTTCATGTAGCACTTGTAAATCATTAAACATAAATTAATTTAAAACCTTCTCTAAATTGTATCACATCATATCTTGTGTTGTAATTCATCATACCATTCATTTATCAAGATAATTACATTTTGAGGCAAAGCTGAAAGCACAGGAACATACATACACAAAACAACATACACAAAAACGGTTTTAAATAACCAGATATTATTTAAATCCCCATCAGTATGCAGTTAAACAATTTACCTTCCTATCTAGAACAGATGTATGCTTATGTTTTAATAAAAGCCTAACTCAAAACCTTTATTTGCAATTGCTTTTCATTTTTAACTTCTAAGTTTATGCAAAACATTGGAAAAGACAGTCTGAAATTGTGTCCTATTGACAGTCTGATTTGGTGAGGGTTGGGGTGGAAAGGATTGTTTTGTTTTAGTTAAGATCCAGCTTCAGATGATCCTTTACTAGCATTAACTTGCAATTTTTTTAACAGAGTTCATATAGGTGTGTGAATATGGAACTAGAGGAATTTTAGTAATAATTTAATGCACTGAAGAACATTTTAAGGACTGCTTAGGTACCTAAAGCAATCCTTAAAACTACAGACAGAGGTAAGATGACTTTTAGTAGGCATTGGGTCCCAAACTCAACTAAATCCTGAACAACCATTCTAAGGCACTAACTGTTATGGAAACATCTTCCTCACAGCAGGGGCAAGACAGACAGCAGCAGCCTCCTGCAGCCTGAAGACATGTCTGAAAGGCAACACATTGCTGATGAGCTGCAGGCCAGGTAACACTAATCTTTGAAGTGGAAACAAAAAAGAATTATATTCCTCTCATTATTTGATTTAATGAAGATAAACAAAATTTGCAGAGGTGGTATAGCAAAGGAAAGGACATGAAAACCCAAAATATGGCTGAATTTGGCACACTTAATCTAGAAAAAAATATATGTATTTTTTTTTTAACAAGACTTTCACTGGAGAACATTTCTAAAAAGGCACAATAAAATAAACATTTCTTCCACATTATCTGCAATACCACCTAGCCTTACCACAGAGGCCACCTAATTGTGGCATTCCTCAAATTGTTTGGATGTTATTATTGACTGATTTAATATATGATAAAACCTATTTAAGGGCGATATTATAAAACCTATCCTGACCCAGATGGCCCTATAGAAAACATATGCTACAACCTCTATAAAATATAGATACTCAGTTCTGAAGAGGATAAATGAACTTGATAACTGGTAAGTTCTTAAACTCATTTTTGTTTCATGTCAAATTCAGAAGAGCTACCAAGTTTAAAGGGTAGTCAGCTATGTCTGGTTTGCTGCTGAACACTATTTTAGAATTTTCAAAAGTCTGAATAGAAGGGTTAATACTTAAAAATTATCTGCTATCTTGCATAGTCCTGCAGTAGATTATGTTAGCCCTGGCTACTGAAGTCTTATGAAATACATCCAGATATGGAAGCCTGCTCTGGAAAAGCTTTTACATAGCTAAGCAACCCATGTCCCATTAAGCAGGAAATACAAACCAGCAAGAAATAAAAAATGAATAGACATTCTGATGTATTTCCAAATCCTTCTAATAAAGGCAAAACATGTAATGAGCAGAGTGCTACTGAGAAATGCCATAACTGAGTCCAAGGAAGTATTTTTTCCATGTATTAGGATTTTTAAATCCAACCACAACTTAAACTCAGTATTCGTAACAATTTTGTAAATAGCAAACTTAATGAAGCTTGCTCTTCTATGCATTATATTCTGTAACCCTGAATTACCAGACAGTAAATGTTTTTATTTCAGGTCAGACAATTTTCTACTGCTCTGCTTCATCTGTAATGCTAGAGGTAACAGCTTCACAAACAATAGCAAGTTTCAACGAGTCAGCTGCTCTGCACTTTCACTCTTTTCCTCTCTTGCACTGAAGTGTGAAGTCTCCTGCCAAAACCATCTCAGTCGGGGTACCAGGCCCAGCCCTGGAAAGCCAGCCTGCCACTCAGCTCTGCACCAGGGAGCCTCAGGGGCTCCAGCCACTCTGTACACAGAGCAACTCAGCTGGGACAGCAGTGAGGTTCAGACAGAATTGTGTTTTTAGGTTCCTCTTTCACTCCCTGACATTTCCCTTTCTTTGCTTAGTCTGCAAGCTAGGCAAGACACACTGGACCTGTTAGGTGGCCCAGAGGTGTTTATGGCAGAAATCCAGGTGGCCCACAGCAGCTGCCCTCCCTTGCCACCGTCAGGAATCAGTTGGCATAAGTTACAGTCAATGTGAGGTGGTTAAATGAAAGCTTGTTCAAATACCATGAAGCTCCTAAGGCATCATAATGGGTTTTTTTATATTTTTCCTTAGTTACAATGATATGAGACAGGAAAGCTTCCCCTGACAAATCTTCATGCATTTCAGCAAGCATACAAAACATCACTAAATTCAGGTTATTTTTTATTTGTCACCAACAGCAAATATAAACAGGAAAATATTTAAGATCATTTTCCTAGGGAAAATCTGATAATCAGGAAGGCTGCTCTTCCAGTGATTTTTGTCTGGTATCACACAGAAAACAATGACTATGTTAGTATATACTTACTGCTGAAATTAGGAGGTTCTGGGCCTGTTTCATGGGGCAGCCAATATATATTTTCCAGTAACAATACACTTGATAAGTTGGCTATATTCATATCACTGATAATGCTAATAAAGGAAAAGGCTCTCCCTAAAATTGGAAGACACTGTAAATTTTAAGCATTACAATCTGATTTTTCTACATGCATAGCCAGCAAAAGTTACAGCCATTAAAGCATGGTGAACATAGAATCAAAGAATCATTAAGTTGGAAATGATCTTAAAGATCATCAAGTCCAACTTTCTACTAAACATTCTCATGGCCACTAAATCGTGTCCTGAGGTGCCACATCTAGACTTTTTTTAAACACCTGCAGGGATGGAGATTCCACCACATACGACCTTAGAGTGCACATGACACGAGTGGTTCAAAGTAATTTGCTTTAAAATATATTTCCCTTACACTTAGTGAGTACTTAACACAAAAGAAAAAAAACAACAAAAACCAAACTTGGCATCTTATCTACATTTTGTTCACTTCCATTCAACTCTTTCATTTCCATATCTTCAGAAATTAATCTAGATGCCCCTAGAATCCATCGATGCTTCTTGTTTCAATAACCTTTCAAGTATTTTTTTCTATATGTTTATTACTCTGTGTAAAAATGTTTCACTCAATCTGTCTTAACATTTCCTAATCTGTTTTGATTTTCCTCTCTTTTTTCCTACAAGAATAAAGAGTTTAAACATCAACTGTCCTTTCCCTAAATGTATAAGTCATGCTAAAATCACCATATAGTATTCTTTTTCAGTCAAAATAAGCCTCTTAACCTTCCTTCATATATTAAATCTCTGAAGCTTGGTATTATTTTTATTTCTTCTCTCTGACCACTGAAGAAAAATTATCTAAGAGTCAGTATTGAAAACCAGCCTGGGATCTGGTCTAAACATTGCTTCTTAATTCATTAAGAATTCTATGTTCTGAATGTGGATAATGTTAAAGAGCATTTTTTTTTTCCAATCACACATATTGATTTTTTACTAAACCAGGTAGAAAGGAAAAAACAGAGTCATTTTCTTCAGAACTGCTGCAGCCCATTATCTCTCAGTTAACTATAGCACAGGAAATAAAACAATTAAAAAGGATATTCAGCATAACTTTCCCCATATCATCCTGCCAAAAAAAATTTTTTTTTATTCTTATGGGGACCTTATTTTCAACAAGCCTTAGAGCTTTATTTCATCTTCAAACAAGTTTCTATATCCCAAGTTTCTTCCCAAGAAAGTAAATATTACTCTTTAAAAAGTCATAATGCAGTTTTGTTTATCTAAAAGCAACTGTAACATGGCATATTTCCCCTGGAGCTTTAATTTGATAACACTGTACTAGAAATTCCAGTTGAGAAACAGTTAACAGCAAAGAAACTATGTTTATTTGTGTGTTAGTACAGCAGGTCTTTGATTGACATCAAGCCCATGGGCACTACTATTATATAAATATTAAACTGCATCCCCAAAATAATCTGAAGACATGGTGCTAAGCAGAACACCCAAAAGGAGACTCTACGCAGCCTGTAAAATCCAGTTCTTGTATTTTGTGATACAATTCCTAATTAAACAGTAAAATACACCATAAAAACTCCTGCATATTGCAGTGAATGAGCTCCTCTGAACTTATTTTTATTCTTTTGTTCACTGTATAGCCCTATACTTCAAAACACTAGCCAGTATCTAACAAGTAAGGGCATATAAAATATCTTGTCAACATTTCTACCATATTCCACGGATGTATTTAAGGACTTCACAAATGCCACCAATGTATTTTTAAATTCCTTTTATGGACTTAAATATTATTCTTAGATCTGTGTTACAATTGTGGTCAAAGTCTCTGTGTCTGGCAGCCAGGTGGAGCAGCTGCAGAGAAATTCATCTTAATCCAAGACTCTCAAGACTAGATCTATTCAGTACAGAATACCTCCTGCATGAGCCATGGCCATCAACACTCGAAATCTTCCATGTCAATGCGTTTAAAATGCCTGCATGATTAGCTGCTTGTATATGTTGATTATCTCGTTTTGCCTTCATTTATTCTCCATCTCATTATTTAATTGCAATGTCATGGATAATTTGGTCTTGTTTTAAATCAAATACCAGAAAACAAAATAATTTCGAACATGAAGCATTCAAAAATAAATTTTACTGCAGAGCTCTCTTGAAGTCATACTCTGGATAGTGGAAAAGCACTGTATCAGTTACAACAGATAACAACACACTCATATAAATTCTAAGCATGCCCTTTCCCAGGATTCTGAAATATTTTAAGGCCTTACTGGATCACTCTTCAAGACATACCTATAGAGATAGTATATCACCCTTTTAACCAAAGATGAAAAAGAATAAACATATGCCATCAGCTTACACTACACCGTACCACTGTAATCAATATTACTTTAACACTTGACTTTGCTTCAATTATATTTCCACTTGCATTGTAGCTGTTGCTACACTGACAATACAACATCAGACAAACAGATAGTACCACCTACTGCCTGCACTTCAGTTGCTTTGCTGATTTTTTATAAATTATGAATAAAAAATGGTAGAAAAAAGGGCCTAACACATGAAACTGATCTTACATTATGTTCCATAAGAAGCTTTTATTTTCACTTCTGCTGTTCATTTCACAAAGAACAATGTGGATACGCTGCTACAGATCAGTTACTGCTGGAAACCAGTCAACAATTCTAAACTAAATGGAGGTAAATTCCATAAAGTGGGTTAGATAACTGTATTTTGGGGTATGATAGCACTTCACTACCTGATAATGGTGTTATGGATTCACAGGTGTTTAAAACAAATGAAAATAAATAAACCAAGTAGCATTATTTTTTAATGCACAATGAACACTGAAAGATATTCTCACCTTCCATTACCTTACCCTTTTTCCATAATGCTCCCATTTTATATATACATTCTAAGGAATTTCACTTGTGTGACTGAAGGTGCTATTGCTCCCAGCTATCTTGCAGAAAAGTTGGAGAGACATGATTGTCACAACCGAGTAGGCAGAAGTGGATGTGAATCTGCTGCACAGAGCACCATTCTTTGCTATATTAAACTGTGTCAGGCAGCGTGATCCCCTGCAGCATTAACCACCAGGAAAGAGGTAGCTGCCAGCAATGGATGGGGGCATTTCATATCATCACTGCTAAAGCCATCAGAATTCATAAGTGAGGATCTTTACCCATGGTATCAGCAGCTATTCTGAGGAATATTAACACCCTGTGATTGAAGAAGTACTACTGACGCTTTGCTAGATTTGGAGAGTCTGGGGTCTATGCCTGGGTCAGATGGTGGTGTTCCCCAGGGCTCAGCATTGGGGCCTGTCCTTTATCAGATTTGGATGAGGGGATCAAGGACACCCTCAGTAAGTTTGCACCAAGTGGGTATCTGCTTGAAGGCAGGGAGGCTCTGCAGAGAGATCTCGAGAGGCTGGATCAATGGGCCCATAGTATGGGGTTCAATAACAAGTACCAGGTCCTGCACTTGTGTCAAAACAACCCCCTGCAAAGTTCCAGGTGTGGGGAAGAGTGGTTGGAAAGCTGCCTGGCAGTAATGAACCTGGGGGTTCTGGTCAACAGCTGCCTGATTAAGAGCCAACAGTGTGCCCAAGTGGCCAAGAGCACGATGCTCATAAGTAGTGTGTCCCAGTAGGACTAGGGAAGTGCTTGTCCCCTTGTACTCATCCCTGGGGAGACCACACCTCAAAGACTGGGTTTTGGCACCTCACATAAATGGGTGTATTCCCTCTGAATTCCAAGTTGTCTCTGGAGATCAGTGTGCTTGTATGCTTCACTGTTTAATATTACCACCCAGTGAGACTGACTTTTTGCCTGTTGTTTCTTAATGTAGTCTACCTGAAACATGCTTAGGCTGAAGACTGTCTCCATACCTTATTCCTTCAGAGATAAAAGCTTTATCATTTTCTCACTGAAAATTCTTTTATTTCATTATATAATTGGAAGAAGCCTGACTCTTCCTTAATACATATAGGTGACATATTAAAGATTGATTTTAAAATTTCCCCAGGATTAACTCCTCTGAAAAAGAAGTCTGCCCAACATTACTGTCACGTCACACATCAGAGATTGAGACTAGAAACAGAGGAGAGACATTCCCATCATATTGAGGCTGAAGGAAACAAGGAAATATCTGAAAGGACCTGAGGAATATACCTTACAGAAGGGGATCCTTTTTTCATATGTTACTTGGAACAACCTTTCTTTCCTAAGCCCAGCTTCTGACTCTGAGATAGGAATTTGGGAGCAGATTGTTCAGTTATTGCACATTCTCTGCTATCCATGGCCCACAGGTGGATGCAGAATATAGGAAGTGGCAAAGCATCCAAAGGCTGCTATTGCTATGTGGACTGACACAAAGTACAGAGACTTTATGCATTGGCTTTATCTAATCACCCTGCTTTCAAGATTTGTTCCTTATTCAGGGGGTAGCAAAATAAAACAGCACCACCCCTAAAAAATAACCCACTACCAGCATAACAAACAAAAACAAAACCCACCCCAACAAGCCAAAACCCACAGCATACTTTCCCCAGAGCAAAATATTTTTATTATTTTAAATTAATGGGAAAAGAAAAAGAGAGAAAAGAAAGCTAAGATTCAAAATGGCAAATGGTAGAAAGAATAAGAATGTAAATTCTAATTATTAGAAGTTTAGAAATGCCAGGGAAAGGATAAATCTTAGATTTTAGCTGCTATGAGGAATGGTTCCCTATTTTCATTAGAACTGTGAAAGTAAAGCCCCCAGAACATGTGAATTAGGTCCAACCAAGACAGTTTTCTGGCAGTTGAAACAGCAGCAGATGGGGAAAGGGCAACATCTTTCAAAACTCAGGACGAGCCTCTGAAATCAACAAAAGTTCATAGCTACTTGGGCAGAGCCAGGCTTACACCCTTTTTTCTGAGCTTCCTCTGCTAACTGCAAACATGAAGAAGGCCAAAGCAAGCTCATGAAGAAAGGAAAGGGAGTTAGGAATTCTCAAGAAAAAAAAACAAACAACACACCCCTACCACCACCACAATGCAAGGCTGAATGCATTGATTGCATTTTAAAGGATGAGAGAGTAAATGTAAACCTCTCTTCTTCATAGTTTGCAACAAGTATTTGTTATATTCTTATGCATCTTTTCATTAGAAATGCTGACTGCTTTTTCACTGATGATTTGCATAGTTTCATTTCTATTATTTTATTAACTTCCTATTGATATTCTAATTTGTTTTGCATGCAGATAAACTAGAAATGAAAGTTAAAAAGTTCTCACAAGAATGTTCTCCAGAGACTTACTATTATCTTCTTGCCTATATTACAACGTATAAACCCCAGACCAAAGATGTATTTTATAACAGTCTAATGTCAAAACAAATTTGCAATTAGATGGACAAACACAGAAGAGATATGGCAGAGCTGGCAATCATGCCAGCTCTTTCATATCATATATGAAAAGATGGTTGCTTTCAACTCATCATCTGACCTCTGTTGCTATGGTGTCAAGCAAAGAAAAGAAGAAGCTCAGCCATAAAGAAACCATTTAAAATTCCACAAAGCAACACCTTGAAAATGTAGCCAGAAATTACAAGCACTGTCTTCCAGTCATGAAGCCCATCTGATCTATTTGGAAAGCACAGCTAAGAAAAGCAGCATTCATTATCTGCATTTTCATACCAGATACAGAAAATCTAGAAGCTAAGCAGGTTTAAGGATTTCTTGCAGCCAGTCTGTGAGTTTTCCATATGTAAAAAAGTAGTTATTCCACACTGCTTACTTTTCTTAGATTTGCCTTACTGATACCAACATTTAATCATTTATCTCTAGAAATATCATCCATTAACTGCTTCAGTTTACAAACTACTTAAATACTACTCTTTAGGAACACCTGTAACAGCCAGCCAGAAGTATTCAGCAAGATAATACCCACAGAGCGTGCACATCATTTGGCCATTTGAAGAACTTCACAGGAGGTTCTAGTAGTAACAGTACTTCTTCCTCCTGTAAAGTCACATTATAGATTTGTTAATTCACAATTATCTGCAGAAAAAAATAGCACTCCCCATCCAGATTGCCTGATACAGAATGGCAAAAAAAAAAATAAAATAATTATCTATCACCTCTAGAACCTTTTGAATGATGAAAACACAGACTAATCAAAATGGAAACAGCTCCAGAGGATGTCAAAAAATATCTATACAGAGTTTGCAGTAAACACCATCTTGCTAAGCAAATTTTTTATTTCATTGTACTTCATATTCACATTAGACATCCTGAACAGTTATGGATGTACACAAAAAAGTGTTATTTGTCTCAGACTTCCCCCAGTTGCTTCTGTTACTTTAATAAAACACATTTACATTTACTAGTATGCAGTGATATGACTGACAATCAAGTGACAGGTAAGCAGCTTGGGAAGACAAAGACCTTGCTTCATTGAACTGTGTTTCAGGATTATATTGTGTGCATTAGACTAAGGCTGCAGAGACAGAAGAAGGTAGGCATGCTCTTTGTTCTTTTTCTAGTAACACCTGTACACACAAAATCCAGCAGTATTTGAGTATGTCTACAATTCACAATTAAAGGGTTAATACCTGTTTTCAGCAGACTACTACAGTATTTTATTTATTTATTTGAAGAAATGCTGATTGTTAAAAGAAGCACCTTTACTGAACTCCTTTGAATAGATATATTTGTTCTCACAGGAAGAGGTTATAAGAATCATAGGACTTTAACAAGTCACCCAGAAAGTACTATGTGCTTCTGAAGGATGTTTTCAGGCTCTCGAAGGACACTTTTTCAAAGCTCCTGAAACACATCTGGTACTATAAAAACAGGGGAAAAAAAAAATCTGTTCTGTATATAAAGCATTCATCTTCTTCATATTTTCATTTTTTCTTAAAATCTAGGTATTATGGCCTATTATTTCAATTTCTGAAATGCAGTTAAAGTGTGGAGGATCTAAGGTGAAAAGAAGTGGCCCTTCTTGTTTTATAGTTGACATTGTGCTGTCAAGGACAGAAACAGAGTTTGGCAACGACAATTATGTTAATTGTCACAGCTTAAAACACACCCAGAACACCCCAGCATACTCTCAGATTGTCACTACAAAACTCATTCCCTGAGATCTTAAATAATCATCAACAGTGTCATTTTCAGAAGCCCTAGGACAAGTAAAAGATTAGACTTTCCCATCTGCTGTACCCACATTTTTTAAGTGACTCCAAACTAATAAGGTTGTCCTCACTTTGTCAGCTGAAACAGGGAAGCTGGAGTTGAACTACATTTTGCCTTTTCTCTCCAGCCTCCCTTTCACAGTTGTTGGTCTTTCCTCTCCTAAGTGGAACAGATCTAGCTGGAGTGTAAGATCAGCATTGCTTTATGGTTCTCAGGAGGGAATTTGGTTGGGATAAACTGTTATTCCAAGGACATTAAGAAAGGGAAGCAGCCACAGGTCGTAACCCCTCTGTACTAGGATGTCAGCTGCTGACCCCAGAACTGCTGTGCACTGGGACTTCCAGAGGACAGCAAGAGAAGAGCCACCAGTAGCCTTTGCTGCAAGGCACAGAAACCTCCTTATGCTGCCTAACAGCACTAGTGTCTCAGTAACACTTTGGCATCAATGTGTAAAAAAATGAACCAAAATAACCCAGATAACACATAGGTATTAAAAATTACAAATGCATACTGTAGTGACCTATTCTGCTATCTCAGAACCTGAAATCACAACCCTTCTTTGACATGTCTATCTATGCAGTGTTAAGTCCATAACATTTGTGGATTTTTTCTCCAAAACAATTTTTCAACAAATTTTTAACAAAATATCTGTTTAATGCAAAACCACCCACATACATGCATGGTACAAACACTAAATATGTACAGACTTAACTACAAGAAGCTTTCTGTTGCAAATTATGACTACAGAAGAAAAAGCTAAGCCATAGCCTACAATCTGTATTTCAGCTGAAAAATAAAAAAAAATTTAAAAATCACATAATCCAGCAATACAATCTTAGAATGGTAGCAAGGGCAGAATCTGTGCTACGAGTGTGGGTCTGTTCTGAGCAGCATTAAGCAAAGAAATACGGGCAGACATGAGAGTTTAACTCAAGCTCATCCCCCCATTTTCTGCATTTCATGGCATGGGCAATTTATTTTTAGAGTCTTAATTCTCTAGAGAGAGAAAAGGACCAAGCCAACAGTGAGTCTTCCACTTGCTCCAGCCATGAAGGACATTAACCTTAAGAGTTGCTGACCAGACCACAGCTTGTGCTGCTGTTTCCTTCAACTGTGAAGCTCGTTCTGTTTAAAAACTGATAGCAGAGCAGTTCCATCAGAAGGAAAGGTGAATAGATTTGTTAGTGCTGCTCGGCTGGCTTGGGTGGGGCTTTTTGTGGTTTTATAGCTCAATAATTGTATTCCCACAGCATACATAAAATCATAGCGGGAGAAACCTGTTCTCCAGCAAAGCAATTTTTCAGTAATTTTGCAGTGCTATGGTTATGTACAAACATAAGCATTCAGGTAGAGTTGGAGGATTTATTATTTCTTCTCCTGGTATCATAATTTCTTTCAGCATAAAGAGGCTAATTTTCTTCAAATAGGACTTCATTGTCATTCACATAACAAGCTAAGCTGATTTAACAAACTCTGCTTAATCAAAAATTAAATTATTCAGAAGGGCAAAAGAATATATAGTGTACTGGGTCTACTCCTACATCAGCAGCAACTGTACCTCCAACAAGGTCAGAGAATACTGTTCCAGAAAACAGAATCTATGTGCTAAACCATTTACTGAGAGTACAGTGAGTATTACAGATGTATTCAGTATTAATAAAGTGTCTGACAGCACTTTTGTTTTCTTCATGAGCATGACCTTGTTAAAAATGGAAAGACAGATAATAAAGAAAGCAGAATTACTGGGGAAATTTTGTAGCACAAATTAAAAAGATACTTAAAAAATAAATCTAATCATTACTTGGTCTTACATCCTCATTTTGCTGGCTTGAATAATTCTGCCCCTAGACTTTTCTTCCATGCATTCTGGTTTCTCTTTTACTACAGCAGCAGGCATGTCATGCATTTAGCAAGTATCAAATTCAGAGGATGTAAAATGTTTAATTCTCTTTCCCTGCCTCCCAATATTATAGGTCTGGCTGATCCTTCCTTGCTAAATATTTATCTTGTTTGGCACTTTATCACTTGTCAAAACAATAAAAATGTCTCACAGGCCCAGCAAGTCTTCTGTGATATTTGTGGCCCTTTTTGCTATGGTGTCTTTGCACCTTGTGCAGACATGAGCTCAAAATATTATAAATAACATTTAATCTCTTTTAGAAAGCCATGAATTTTTGGGTCACCTTGAACAGTGACAGACCAGAATATAGCTCAAAACTTCTGTCTTCTATGGTTTACAGAGCTTGAGCTACTAAATATTTGTCTATTACATATGCAGGTTGCCTGCTCCTCCTGCTGCATATCTCCTTACTTAACTGAAGTCTAATTTACAGACCTGTTTTCTCTTAAAAACAGATGAGAGTAACCTTAGGATATTGGAGGCTTAAGACATTAGAATTTACCACATCATCACAGAATAATAAAAGACAACAGTAATGAGCTGTAAGTAACTCAGCCTCACTTTACCTGAGGCTAATTTTCTACTGTGGGGAAATAGTTGACCATCTATTTGGAATTCATTGAAAAATTAGGGCCAAAAGACTCCAAAGCCAAGACAGGGATGCTAATTCTATCCAACTCTTCCATATCATGCACAGTTAGCAATTGTTTCTTTGGCCTTTACAAACAGGTCTGGCTAGAAAATGAAGAAAAATGATTTGAATGAAAAATGAAGAAAATTACTTTCTGGCAAACATTTTATACACATGAGATCTAGTTTATTTTGATAAAATTAAATTTTAAAGACACCTCTTTCCAAAAATGAATTGGTTCCTATGGAGGCAACAGACCTAAAGGGATGTCCTTGAAAGGACAAGACATACGGGTAGAGGTAAAGATACCATCTGTACACAACAAGAGATATTGTAAACATCTTTCATTTCAATTATATGTTTTACTGCAGATAATAAAAATAAAGATCCTATGCAGAATATTAAGTCTATAGAATCAGACAGAACAATTATATTTTACCCAATCATATATTTTAAATTTTGGTTTGCTTTATCTAGGAATGCTCATATCAAACATACTCCACAAAAAGCTACCAAAAGAAAATAAAATTTTGCTTTAAAAAAACAAGCAAACTATAAAACAATCAAATCAACCCCATCTATTTTATCAAATATTACATATTCTACCTGACTAAATTAGATTGATCTTGTATAAAAATATCTGGTGAAGTGAAACCTCCACTTGTGCCTTTCCACAGTGTTTGAACAGCACATAAACACAGAAGTAAAGGACAGCATGAAGTGAATTACAAGACACTATATGGATGGTAAGAAAATTAGTTATTCATCTTAATCCCTTCAACATGCTCCACAGAAGTTCAGTGACTCAAAGCCCAGGAACACTGCACACATCCTATGGTTTTCAATAATGCAGTATCCAGCTCACAGGAAGACCTTGCTGAGATTCATGAACTTGGTGTACACTCCCCAGTCCTTCTGAATAGTTCACTTTGCAATGTAAAGCAATGTAAACCTCAACAGGCACTGCTCTACAAGCTGTGACCACTACTTATTTTTGTTCAAACACTGCTAGAGTCTGTGCACCCAGCTGACTGTTAGCATGCTCAGTGGAGATCAGATACATAGACATTGCAGCATCAATAGAGATCCAGGTTCTCACCACTCAGCTTGTACACTTGAAGGGGTGAACATTATAATTTTTAAACATTTCTTCTCCTCTACCCAATGATGTTTGCATTTAGAGAAGACATTTAAGTGGCCATATCCAGTACTAACTGTAGCATCCATTAAGGCTTGAATCCTGGATGTTTCAGCTCATCAACTATTAGAGTACTGTATCAAAAAAAGATGCAAAGATCTTTTGTGTTTAAAAATATTAATCAATCAAACCCTTAAATCACTGGCAGCAATAACAAAGAGTTCATTGTCAAGGGAGCATTCCATGCTAAGAAGCCTGAGTTGAGAAAGGTATAGCCAATAATGCAAAAGTCCATCCCTAGAGAACAGCTGTGGACAGAAGTTTACTGCCTGATGATTTTACTGAAGGGTGGGAGAGATTAAGCCACAGGGACTTGTCAGTCCTGCTTTTCCCTTACTTGACCTGGACTACTTTTTTTTTTTTTTAATTCCCATTATTTTTAATGTCAGTCTAGAGTGTTAGTAATACCATACAGTGGTATGTGAAAGTAAAAACTGTGGGACACATTACAAACTTCTCTCCATTGACGTTGCACTACACTCTTGGTGCTTTACAGCCTGGAAAGGTACTATAAATTACTGTAAGTAATCTGTGTTGCAGTACACGGACAGAGAAAATAAAAAATACTTTGAAAGAAGTAAAAAAACAACTCCAAACATCTCTCTGCTGCAATTTTTCTTCCTTGCCCCCCGAGATTCACATGATTCATGCAGTCAGCAGCCTATTATAAAACTACATGAGGAGAAGAAAGCTAGCAGTATCAACCAAATAGCCTGCGTGCATTTCTTGAACAGTGATGAAGTGTATTCATGAATAAAAACCATGCTTCATTGGGCTAAGCATGTTCTTAGAAACTAGGTCAAAATCCATTCACATTGACACACAGCAGCAATTTTCTAAGGCTGGAAATGTCAATGCCTATCTTGATTTGTAAATCTCCAGGCAAACTTCTATGCATAAGCAGGTATCAGGGCCACTGTGTGAGCTGCAGAGCTCTCAGGAATCAAGTAGCAGCAGCAATATATTCCAGCAACAGCATAAAAAAGTTAAACTAATACATTTCAGCTATATGTATTTGTCTTTCTGACTTATGCTTCTTACAAGACATGTTATATTATCATCAGAGTAAAGAATAATAAAAACTAATATTTTCATTAATTTTGAACTTCACTGCTTGAGGGGAATGATATCTATTATAAGCTGTTTATACTTATAAATATAGATGTTTGTAAATATGACCATACAAATGAAAAGGAAAATCACATCACTGGACTCTTCCTTACAGCCTAATGAGCTGGTCTCATCTCCCAGATTCTTCCCTATTATTTTTCAATAACAATTATTTGTCAGTAATATATTTTTCAACCCCTCACCATGCAAACTACTTTCAACATTTTGTTTTCCTCTGGCTTTGCTTCACCTTTCTGCTACCTGCCCTCCCTGTTCATACAACAGAATATCAGATTCCAAGACTGTTTGGGTAGCAGTCAGTTCATATTATGTTTTAATTTTGGGTGCTTCCTACTACAACTCTTTTTGCCTCAAACAGGGAGTAAGCAAAGAATCGGTTTGACACTGCTAAGCAGAGAAATAGGCAGAATTCATCAATACAAGCTTTCAGCACAAACAGAACTGGTATGAACAGCCTAATTTCACCTTACTAATCACCTGGAAAAAAAAAAGATAGGTGAGGCAAGGAAGAACAACTAAAAATGTTTAGGTCATTAATGGGCTGATGTACTTTGATAAGTACATGTGTCCACTGCATTGTTTCAGGGAAAAGTAAGAGAGATTGAGAAGTGTACAAGTCAAAATATTATTAAAAATCTATTACTTCAGGCAGTTCATAATAAACAAGGGCATTTCAATCAAGCACATAAGAGGAAACTACAGATTATCTTTTTTTCAGGAGAAAGATTCCAAAATCTTCCACTTTCTTCTACGAAACCCAAACTCCAGTTTAGGTTGCTTATGCACTCATAAACTGAGAATTTTCATACAAAGGGAAATGTTAATCACTTCAGTATTTCCCATGTTTAGGTGCATTACAGTACACTTAAACTGCAATTCTATCAAGAATAAATTATATCCATTAGCTGACTTTATTGGATATACTTGAAAGATAATATGATTGCTATAATTGATTTTCTCATTTTTGCACCGTTTCGATGAAATTTGATTTAGTATTAAATTCTCTCTAAAAGAACTTCCTGTGTTTAATAGTGCACACTTTGGTAATTTTAAAACAAGTACTCATTAAGTCCATTTATGTAAGATTTTAATAAAATATCAGGGACTAGATCAGCACAATTTATGTTCACTGCATTTCCAATTGCATTCTGGACATATTTAGAATGCAAGATTTGAATTTATATTCAATAGCAAGTATATTC
>JAOEGS010005471.1:0-37802 GCA_025447755.1 Corythornis vintsioides
TGTCCCTGCTCACTGCAGGGGGGCTGCACTAGATGACCTTTGGAGGTCCCTTCCAGCCCTAAACATTCTATGATTCAGTGCAGCCCCTCTCACTAGGTGCAGCCCTTTCACCGGCTGAGGAGCTTTCAAAACCTACTCTGAGAAAACGTTCGGCACAAAACCAAACCCCAGACGTGCTCCCTCCATACTCTACAACAACCCCCGCTGGCCGCCTTTCTTCGAGCACAACTTGGCCTCTCCCTCGGGTAACTCGCATCTACTTCCAAACCCCAGAGCCGACCCAGGCTGGAGAGCAGCCGGAGCTGTGACTCCTCCACGGAGCTCGGCCGTGGCCGCTGCCCCCTCATGAAGAGGGGCCACCGTGTCCCGCCTGGAGCGGGTGTGACCGGCTGCCCCGCTCAGGTGGGCTCTGGGCCGGGCATTCCCGCGCGTTATCTGATCCCCGCTTAATTAGCGGCTTTAATTGCAAATCACCGAGCCCTTCCGAGCGACCGGCCGGGCCCTTCAGGAGCCGCCCCGACAGCAGCGATCCCCAGACCACGGCTGCGCCCCGCCCCCGGGCGGTGGCATCCGCCCCGAGCGACGGGCGGGCCAACCTATCGCAGCGCGGCTACACCTCCCCCTGTGTGTATGGGCGCCGCGATTGCCCTTCCGCGCAGCCGTGCCAATCGGTGGGAGCCCAAGGGCCGTTTTCCCAGTGGCTTCCCAGGCTGTCACTCCGGAGGGGGACGGATCGGGAATTGATCCCCGCCGCACCCGGCGGTTGGCTGCCTTCTCCGAGCGGCTCCCTTATTGGGCAGGCTTCCTCTAACGGCCTCCCCTCTCCCTTGTGATTGGCCCCAGCGCTGCCCTGCTTCTGCCACTGGATGGGCTGCCTGCCCTTCCCCGTCCCGATGCCAGGGTGGGACAAGCCCCGCCTGTGTCGGCGTCTCGTTGGCCGTTTCTGCCGCCGGCTGCCGCCCGTTGGCTGGCCGGGCTGTCAGTCGCGGTTAGGGACGGGAGGCGGGCAGAGGGGCTGCTCCGCGCCGCGCTCCCGCAGCAGCCGCCCCGCCGCCGGGCTCCGCCGCCCCTCCTTGAGCACCGCCCCCGCCTAGCTCCGCCTAGCGGCCGGCCTCCGGCCTCGGCTCCCCTCGTCTCGGGCTCGCCCCGCCACTACCACCAGCACTAGGAGCGGCGGCAGAGGTGCGCCCCGCGGCAGGGGAGGATGAAGGTGACCGTGGATTTCGAGGAGTGCCTGAAGGACTCGCCGCGCTTCAGGTGCCGCCGCGAAGGGGCTGGGCAGGGGTCGTGCGATTTGGGGGAGGCCAGGCCGCGGAGGAGCGGCGGGGTGCCGGACGCCACGCAGCGGAGCTGGGTGTCTGCGGGGTGACAGGCCGCGCAGCGGGGTGGGGAAGCAGAAGCTGGGGCGGGCCGGCAGCTGCGGGGGCCCTGGAGGGTGAGCGCGGTCTGTGGGCAGCCGACTGTTCGGAGAGCGGTGGGCTAGGGCCGGGGATGCCCTGGGGAGGGGCTTACGAGAGGCAGGCGGTGGGGGACAGGGTTTGAGGAGGGCAGGGGGTGGCTGCGAGGGACCGCGCAGGGAGCTCAGGGCGCTGTGTGTGAGGAAGGGGCTGTTGTGAGGCTCAGCAGGACGAGGGGCCCGCTGGGGTGCGAGGGGGCTCTGAGGAGGAGAGGAGAGTGGGAAACGCAGGGAAAGGGCAGCGCGTGGATCGTGCGACTGGGTGGGCAGTGTGCGGGGTCTGGGGCTCCTGTGGAGACAGCTCAGGTTGCCGTGAGCACCGCTGGGTCCCCGCCTTTGGGCAGATGTGGGGCGGTGAAGGGTGGCAGGAGCTGGCGCAGGAGACAGCAGCTCAGGCAATGCCCGCTCAGGCTCCCCAGCGCTCCATCCATCTCTGGTTCTTCAGAGCTCTGCTTACACTTCAGCTCCCAGCGTTTCCCATCCATGTCCAGTCTGCCCTCTCTTGGGGTGCCAGTATTGACCAAGCTCGGTATAATCTTACTGCCCATTGTCAGGCCAAGGCATTCACTCTTCTGTTACCCCACTGGAGTGACTGCTGGTCTGTTACTGCTGTAGTCCTACTTAAATTAGGCAGCTTTCCACTTCATCTTTCCCTGTGCTTTTATCCATTCTACATATATATTTTGCACCGTTGTATCTACTCAACGTAACTCTGCCTCTCTGTTGGTGGAGTGGCTTCTCTGTGCACTTAGGCCCCCTTTCTGTGCCTGGTGTCACCCTGGTAGCTGGTGGGGAGCACTTGAGGACAGCTCTGACTTGATGTGATCTGCCCCACGTTTGGAGAGCCTGTGGTTCTGTGGCTGACGCAGGCTGGGTGAGCTCTGGCTGTGAAGGGAAATAGTCCTGCTTTTCCTCTGGTCTCTGTCTGTGTGTTCACACCTCCTCTTCGTGTTGGCATTAGCAATCTCATGATTCTGAGATGTGAGGAAGCTGGTGAAGAAGGTTTGCGTGACTTGCCCCTGGCAGAAGCTGGAGTTTTTGTCTGCTTTGCTGCTGTCTCTGATGCCATCCTGTCCCTGGCTGCTTCTGCCGTGGGCTGTTCTGGTGACTGACTAGACCCTGCAGTGAGCTAGCAGCCCCAACAGAAGAGACTAGATGGTTTTTTGATAGGTTAGTGAATTGAGTCAGCATTGCAAGGGGTGTGGAACCTACTAAAGCTCATGGGGAGAAGGAAGAGGAAACTTCAACAGAAGCAAGGCTAGAGGAAAGCACTGGGGATTGATACCTCCCTTGAGGCATTTGGGAACTTTATTGGTTTAGCTGTTCCACAGAAGTTTGCCTTGAGTTGGACGTGTTTGTTACTAAAAGTATTTTCTGACACAACTATGTTTGATGTAGCTCCATCCTATTTGGTGACAGTGTGGTCTTAGATTGGCTTAATTTAACCGTATAACGATCCCATTAAGTATATGTATGTAATTGCTGATACTTCCTGAATTATAAAATACACTTGGCAAAGCAAGAAATTGTGACTAAACTTTGGGAGCAGAAATGTGCTGCTGTTACTTCAAGTTAAGATCTACTAGTTCATTTGAACTCATTTTGTATCATCTTCCTTCTGCCTCTCTTGAATCCTTTCCTTCAAGCAGAAATCTTGGTCTACACTGTTGTCTTTCTGACAGTCTCTGCTACTACTTGCTTTGAAGAAACTGCAGAAAACCTTCTGGTGTAGTCACGTGCTGCCACCAAAGCAGCCTTCCAACCTTGAACTGATAGGAAGTGGTTAAAATCATGAAGCAAAAATCCTTTAGTATTTCTGACAAAGTTCATGTCTTTCATTATTTATCATTAGCATTTGCTGGTACAGCTTTGGTCATTCTTGGTGTTCATCTGAAATACCAAAACCACGTGCTAGCCACCTTCTAGAAGAGGTACAGTGGTTTTATTAGGGGGTAGTAGAGACTCTAATGTAGAGCAAGGTCTTCACCAAGTCCTAGTGTTCTTGTAGGGAATAGTGTGGACATAAAAGCACCTTCCTGTGCTGTGTTCCTTATCTTGCAGCAAAGCAGAACAGCAGCTTTCTCCTGACCTTGCTGAACAGGTGGGTGTAGTCTCCTTCCTTCCCATCTGTACCTGTTGGAGCAGTTAAATGAACCTGTTGGGAGGCACAGTGTAGAGAAATCTCATCCTTTGCTTGCTCACAGTCACAGAACTGGGAGGGCATGGGTGAATCAGAGTTCTTGAGTTACCAAATCCCTGCTTTTACAGGGAGCTGTTTACCTCTTTTCAAGCATGCTCCTACCTACAGCTCCAGCCACGTGGCTTTCTTACTTGTTTCTCAAAGTTCCTGCTGATCTCTTTTGGCTGTGAGTTGCAATTGGGAATATCCCAGTTACTCAAAGATGTACAGGTTTGTTTGCTTGTTTAAAATGCATCTGAAAGGAGCCTGGGTTGTTGCTGTGAAGCTGCTGATATGTGATTAGATAATGACTCTAAAGATTCACCTCAGAAGAATAGTGGGTTATTTCATACTAAGGCAAGCCTCTTTTTTATTTGCTGTTTGTTTCCCTTCCCCCAAGTAGATAAAGAAATCTTTGAATTCTAAACCTGAAGCAGTGACAGCCTGTTGCATCACTGGCTTTGTAGACTTAGGACATGCCAGATCAGTCTGGGCTTGGAAACTTGAGGACTAGAAACTGAGTTCAAAAAAACTTATAAATCCAGGCACACTTTTGCAAATCTGCTATCACGTTTTGTTTTGGTTTAACCTACTTGGAAAATAATTTTGCTAAAATCACATGCTTTTCCTTCACAAGTGCCTCTCTGAAAGCATGGACAGGCCAAAGATGGAGCAAGGAAATGCGTTTGCACTTTTCCTCCAGTGGGTTGGTGATTTCCCATGAAATGCAGAAGTTGCCTGGGGAGGGGTCATGGAGCAGGCTCCAGCAGTAAGAACTGAGCTGTGCTGGAAAATCCTGTGTGCATATCATCAGGAATTTCTGGAATAGTTTTCTGACATGCAAATAGTATTGTGAAATAATACTTTATCTTTTAACAATGAGAATTCCAGTTTGAATTGAATGGAACAGGCTTTTAGATTGATGGGTTTTTTTCTGGTAATTAAAGAACATTTTTTCCTCATGAGTGAGGTCTGCACTGTAGCAGCCACATGAATCACTCTGAACCTGACTTTTTAGAAAAGAGAAGCAAGTCTAACTCATAGAAATAGATCTGCTGTAAGTAACATCAAATAACAAAGGCAAAATTCTGTTGCCTGCAATGCGTGCAATTGTAAGAACTCTCTAGAAGAACCTTCAGTCTCTTCCAGGCTTTAAGAATGCATCAGTAAAAAGCTGTGTATTTTTGACATAATTTCTATGTCCTTATCCCTCACTGTTAATAAAGTTTAAATATCTTTTTTATTAAAATTTTTATTCACTTCCTGAGACCACAGCTGCAGAACAGATGATGGAGAGATGAGGTAGATGAAAGAATATAAATAAAACTGTTGCCAGTTGCCATTCTCATTAGAAGTATATTATCTGAGTAGAACTGGTGGTTGTGGTATATTCCCTTCCAAGGGATTTGTCTGAGGAGTTGTTAGTTTAGGTTGAACTAAGGCACTGCTTTGTGTAAGAGGCAGGCCAGCCTGTCACTGGCATTCCCTGGCTGGTCTGTTGGTTTTCTTCTCCAGGGGCTTTGTGGTCTGTCCAAAGGGGGCCAGCTGAGATGCACCCCGTGCTGATGTGGGGGATGCAGATCACACAGGGCACTCAGGGCACTTCATAACTCTATAGATTTGACACTCTGTTGTTTTTCCTACTTTCTTTAGTGCTGTGTAACCCAAGTTTAATCACCAAGCATCTGTTCCCCAGGTACTGGGAAGTGTTCTGCCACTGGAACATGAGTAGTGTAAGATAGTGACTGATTAGCTGACTTGGAATAGGCCTTGTTCAGTAGTCAGAGAAATTACTGTATGCCCCTAACTCATGCTTTGCTCTGCTTATGACTTTCTGAAGACAGGTAAGAATTGGAACAGCAGTAGCTTTGTCCCTTCTGTGTTGACTGGCACTGGGCATGGTGCTGCCTGCCAGTCCCACCAGTGGCCAGCAGAGCCCTCTGCTCCTGGGTGGTTTGTAGTGCAGGTGATCTGTGTGTGGTTATGCTGCTGTTGAGGTCTGGGACTAAAAACTCTGTGTGTTTTGCTCAGACCTGCTTGTTTTAGGAGGGATTTGCAAAGAAATGTTTGAGGGCCTTTGGTGTTTGGGTAAGTTTTTAACTTGACAAGGCAGTTTGGAAAGTACTGCTGAAGAACAGAGAAAAAATAACCAAACCCAAACAAAAACCAGTCAGTCAAAAGAGAAAGCTGTCAAACACTTGCTTGTAGGTTTGTGTTTGCCATTTTTCATACTAATGTGGTTATTATTTCCAGTGTGTGATTGTAGAACAGCACTTTTCCTAGCTGAAGTGAGGTGGAGGAGACTTTCAGCAGTATGCTGAGTTACATGTGCCCATCTCTGTCCATGCTGCTCAGAGCCTGAGGGAGGTAGTTACTTTGAGATGTCTAATCCTTTGCTTGTGTGGTTGCTGTGGTGAGTGTGCTGTTTGACCCTAGTCTATGGGTTATTTATTTTCAAATCTATGCCTGCATCTTTCAAAAGTACATTAAGAAAATAATTCACCTAAAGAAAGGGAGGTGTCTTGGAAGGTAGGTCCCAGTGTTAGATCATGTTCTTCTAGGGTGATCATGCTGGAGTAAAGAATTCTGAGTCCCTCTCAAATACGTCTTGTCAAAATCTCTCACACTGAAATCTTTTAATGCCTTATCAAAATTAATAGTAGTTGTTAGAATCCTTGCTGGTGGGGATTAGAGAAGTTTGTTCTGAAATCAGATTGTTTTGATTTGATTAGTGAACCTAAATTGTTTAAAATGTAAAAATTATGACAGCCAACTTTTTTAATGAATTACAAAGGTATGGGATTTTCAGTGATGATTTTGATTCTGTTTCTTTGTTGATTATTATTTCTATTAAGTAACAGCAAACTGAAAACTGTGAACTCTCTCAAATGCTTACAGGCACTTTAACATTGTTAATTTCCTTTATTTTGGTCTTGTAAAGTTGGGGTTTTTTTTTAATCTTGGAATGTTTAAAAGCCCCCACACAGTGAGTAGGGAGCTTGCAGTGGAGCAGTGACACCCTGCTGGCTGTCAGAACGTTGCTATAGCAGAGCAGCAGGGGCTGTTGCTGAAGAACTGATACTAATGAAGCCTGTGCAACTCATCTTTAGTGAGTACTTGCAGAATTAGGAGGACAGCTTATTTATGTGCCTGTGTGTGTGCAATATAACTGTAGTAACACAAGCTCTTACAGCCATTCATGTTCTAAATATAGACTTGAAGAGGTTTGGTTCTTTAGCCTGAAGTGTCTCCTTTTGTTGGCTAAGCACATGATCATGTATTTACACTAGAGCTCAAGTTATGGAGGTGACAGGTTTGTGTTTGGGGGAGGAATATCAATGTGAAAATCTCTGGAAAGAGGATTAGTAAATAGAATATTCATTACTAAAGTAGCAATTATATAAGAGGAATCTGCCTATTGTGGACAAGGTGAGCTTTGAGTAGCTTTTTTTTTGTCTTTAATGCATCTGTGAAATCACTGGCCACTGCTCACCAGTGATGCTTTAGCCATGTTGTCCTGGGTTCTTTTTCTCAGGCTTAGCTTCTTGACACCCTTCTGCTCAGAACTGTGTTTGTGGACTCAACATTTTTCCTGTTCTTGCTTTGTGCAGTGAGCAGTATAACTTCAACTTGAGTTATTGGTAAATTTTTACCACAGTAAATAATTCTAAGAAGTCCCCAGAGCAAACCCCTTCCTGATAACTCGCTTTGGGAGAGGAAAGGAAAACTTCCAGCTTTCATTGACTACAGAAACATTCCTGCTGAAATTACAGTTTAGAGCCAAGAACCCTTTGCTTGGGCCTTGGTACAGCCCTTTCTGACTAAATACATTTGGTTTCTCAAGGAGATGGAAATTCAGAAGTGTCAGGAGGGAGTGCAGAAAAAAACCCCATAAAACACCATGTGGTTACTTCATATCATGTTTATGGGGACAGGAAACAGGAATAAATTCTGACTAATTTAGTTATTCTGACTAATTTAGTTACTCTTTGCACCACTCAGTTGTACCTGCAGAATTCTCTTTCAATTTTGAACGGTGTAAATGCATCTCTGACCTTTATGAGCAGATACTGTGTGATTTGTTTGAGGTTTAGATAGCCCTGTGAGTTTAGACATTAATTTAGATGGTTTTGTTTTTTATAGTGGCAGATTTATAACAAAACCAGCAGCTCAGGCAGCTGTCTGCAGTGGAAGATCATATGAGGAAATGCAGATGAGTGTGTGGACTGAAACATTATTTGAATATATGCAGGACTTTTCCATACTTCTGTGCGACAACATCAATCCTGCTTTTGTTGCCACTGCTTCATTTGACTAAAATACTAGATCAGAAACAAGTAATAGTAGATGTTATCACTGTGATCTTAAACTAAACAATTGTAAGCATCCCAGTAGACTAAACCATTAATTTCCTCAGGGAAGCTGTGTATTCCCCAGTGTTGGACACTTTAAGATTTGTCTGGACAGGGTGCTGGACCATCTTGTCTAGACCATGTTTTTTTCCAGGAAAGGTTGGACTAGATTATTTCTGAGATCCTTTCCAACCTGTTATTTGATAATTCTATGCTTGTTTTGCTTTCCCAATGATCTCTTTGAGAGGAGTCTTTAATAATTACTTTATGGTTAACATTAACTATATGAATGTTAACAGTAGCCAGACCTCAGATCTGGAATGAAGAAGGTGTTTTTTTGGTGTGTTGTAAATAACTTCTGCCTGTGCAGAGGAGGAATCTCATTTGTGGTATGAGGTCCTATACATATCTTCAAACTGACACAAGGATAGACTGGAAAATAATTTGCTACAAAATAGCCCTTCAAGTTTTATGGATGGGAGGAGTTTTTGAACAGAGAAAATGCCAGTCAGATGATTGTCAAACTCATGTGGCATGAATCTGAGGATCAGGCTGTTTGGTACTCTTGAGTTTTCTGTTTGACATTCTAAGACTCTACAATCTGCAGGCACTATGATGTTGAATAATTTTTAGTTCATGTGTCAATAGTAATGGGGATTTGAATAGTTATAATGTAGTTTTGCATGGGAATAATCAGTGCTCATGTGTAGATTACCTCTTGATTTTATTATATTTATATGTTCCTTATATGTTTTTATTATATTTATATTCCTTTAGTAACAGCCATTAAAGGAAGATTTTTGCTGACAATTTTGTATGAATAAACATAAAGCAGACTTAGTGCTCAGTTTGCATCATGTCATATTGAAATTTCCTAAACTTCCAAATGTATTTTTGTATTTTAAGCTTGTGTATAATTCATAATTCAAAGACAAACGGGAGGCCCATTAAATATAAATAAATAAAATAACACATGGATATCCAACACATTCAACATTTGTGCCTTTCAAATGTCCTAGTCTGCAATTATTAGTGATCTTGTAAGCATTTTAAGAAAGATGTGTGGCTGAGATAATCTGCAGATCAGTACACAAATTTGCTATGTGATGTTTAGAGTGACATTTAGAGTGACAAATGACAAGTGTGGCGTGTTCAGGCTGACTTCTGGCTGTGCTTGTTTTCTCCTCTTGGTGACAGAACAGAGGGGTGGAATTTGGGCTGGGAGCTGGGTTTGGTTTCCTGCTCTGTGGTCTACCCAGTGAGGCACTGAGCTGCTCTGTCTCCCTCCCTGCCACGGTGACCCAGATTGGTCTGAGGGCTCCCTCAGACACTGCACAGCAGCAGTCACTGGTCTAGGGCAGTGCTGGGAGTCCCTCCTGTGCTCCCTTGCTGCTGTGACTGCTCAGCAGTGGGCAGTAAGGGGAGGCTGGATGCTGCTTCTTGTAAAGATTGGAAGGTGCAGCTTGTCTCTTGTTGTGTGGTGGTTTTGTTTTTCCTTTGTTTAGAGTGCTTCATAAAAGTAGTCAAATTCTGTATTTGATTGGATTCTTCTGGTGAACTAAGAGCACGTGGTGTTCTTACAGTATCAGTTTGATGTAATATGCTGTTGCTAATGTACTTTAGGTTTAAGACAACCTAAGTAAGAGATGGGTGGGTGAAGAAGAAAAAGAATGTAGGTGGAGCACCATTGGGCCTTGTCATCTTAACTGGGACTAGCAAAAGGCATTAAATACTCACTGCTCCAGCAGAAATGAAGGTTGTGACTTGTCTTTCCTAGACTCGTAGTATTCATGCAGGTTGGTTGGAGTCCCTGTGTATAAAGGGTTTAGTAATGAATGAGAGGCCCATCCTTTCATATCTTCCTTTAAAGAGGAATAGAAGAGTTCTTCTCACCCACTGTGTAGCCATCTCAATTCTGAAGGCAGATCTCTTGAGTTGTTTTAGCCATACGTGTCAGAATAAGGTGAACTGCAGCCTGGAAAGAGTTTCTTCTCTGTCATTTCCAAAGGTGGTTTAGATTACTAACTTAAATATCAGAGTTTGATGAGGTAAGACACTCTCAGGATAGAACAAATGTTTTGTCTTTGCTGGTCAGGGTTGTTATTAAGGAAAAAAACTGTTCAAGATGACTGAAGAATTCCTGATATCTCACTGAGGATGCAAATTCTGGCTGAATTTGTGTGTTGCTAAATTGGACTCTGTTTAAAATGTATAAGCACATGTGCACACACCTTCTCTACAGAATTATTCTCCAGAAGATTTTATCATTTGTGAAGAATGATGGTTGGTTGGTTTTTTTTTAAGTAGTCATTTAACTTCCCAGAGTGCTTTCTTTTAACTATATCTTCCTATCTATTCTATCTGTTCATTCTATCCTACTTGATTTATCCCAAGATGAATGATGAAAAATGACAAGATGAGTGTTAAATTGCCTACTATTGCAAAAGAGCCACTATAAGTATCACTCTTGCAAGATTTTGTTTAAATTTTTTTTTGCTTTTGATTTAAGATGAAAACCCTTTAGTTTGCAATAAATAAAAACTAATATATTAAGCTTCTGTTTGGTTGAGAAATGGTTCACCCACAATTAGCATTGATAGATGAATGAAAGCCCAGGGTCTTTAAAATCTCCTGATGACTAAAAGTAGTGGGAGAAAAGATACTAAATGTACCCAAGGAATATTTAAACCTCTTCCAGGGCTGTGGGTGTACCATATGCATTTTGTAGTTTTTATGTTAGGTTATACCAAATGTTTGTTTATTTCTAATAGATCACCCATTACCATTTGAGAGGGGTGAGGAGGAAAGGAGACTGTCTTTTCCAACTGTGAAAACAGTAAATTTGAGGAAAATGCCAGTTCCTTGTATTTCTATAATCTACTAATGCTCTGTTATCTTGAGATTGGATTCCTTTGACTGGCTGCCTCAATGCAAAGGCATAAAGGGCAAACAAAGACTTTCTTGACTGTATGAGGGCACAATAAAGCTACACAGTAAGTGTATTTTACATCAAGATAGTTTTATGGTAACTGTGTGCCCATAGTCACATCTTTGTGGATATACCTAATAGTTAAACAAAAAATTCAAGCTTGGGAATTCTGTTCCAACAAAGCTGCAACCTTCCCTCTGCCTGTCACATGGCTCATTCTGATTCTCTGCAAGTGTATTGCAAAAATACTCAGGTTATGAAATGGACAAAGAGAGTAAACATTGCTGAGGACTCAGCCTTGCAGGCTCGGCTTGGGGGGTAAGGCCAAGGGCAGGAGGTTCAACAAGGCCAAGTGCCAGGCCCTGCACTTCAGTCACAACAACCCCAGGCAACAACACAGGCTTGGGGAAGAGCAGCTGGAAAGCTGACTGGTGGAAAAGGACTTGGGGGTGCTGGTTGACTGGCAGCTGAACATGAGCCAGCAGTGTGCCCAGGGGGCCAAGAAGGCCAATGGCAGCCTGGCCTGTGTCAGTAGTGTGGCCAGGAGTCTGGCATTGGTTCTCCCCCCTACTCGGCACTGACAAGGCCGCAGCTTGAATCCTGGGTTCAGTTCTGGGCCCCCCACTCCAAGAAGGACATTGAGGTGCTGGAGTGTCCAGAAAAGGGCAGTGAAGCTGAGGAAGGGTCTAGAGAACAAGTCTTGTGAGGAACAGCTGAGGGAACAGGGGTTTAACCTGCAGAAAAAGAGGCTCTGGGGAGACTTTTTTGCTCTCAGCAACTGCTCAAAAGAAGGTTGGAGCCAGGTGGGGGCCACTCTGTTCTCCCAAAACCCAAGAGTTAGGACACGAAAAGTGGCACCAGGGAAGCCTTAAAGTGGACATTAGGAAAAATTGCTTCACTCAGAGGATGTCAAGGCCTCAAACAGGCTGCTCAGAGTAGTGTCTGAGTCACCATGACCAGAGGTGTTTAAAAGACATGGAGATGTGGTGCTGAGGGACATGATTTAGTGGTGAGCAGGCAGTGTTGGGTTAATGGTTGGATATGATGATCTCCAGCTAGAATGATTTTATGATTCATAGCACGTCTGAAACTTTCCACTGGTTTTGGTAAAGAGGATCCACCTAATAAAACTGGAATTGTAGAAAGCTAATGGTCCTGAGCTCTTCTGAAACGTGGCAAGCTCTTGTTACAAATCTTTTGCTGTTTTGTGGTTTGCACACAGCAGAACATTTCTAACTGTAGTAGGTTACGGTTAGGATCTAAGAAATCACAAATAGAAAGGGACAGATATTTTTCTTTTTCTTTCCTTTTATTTCAGGAAAAAAAAAAAATAGAAGAGATACTCAGATTTTATGATATCTGTAAAGAATGCCCTATGAGTTGCAGAATACTCCAGTTTCCAGTTGTCTCCACTTTATAGGAGGTTTTCTGTATGGTTGTTGAAGTCTTGTTGTATCAGTTCTGAACATACTGATGCTGAGAATCCTATACTGGGGTAACTAATGAGATTTACTCCTCCTGTTTTGCAGGCTCTGCTACTCTCTCTTTTGTACTGGCTCCATTTGAGGTACATATGGGTTATATTTCCAAATCATGGATTAATTTATTCATTCTTCAGATTGTTATTAAAAGAAAACTTGATGTGACTCCTTAACATCTGACTAGGAACTCCAGATGTTAAGACTAATTGTGTAGTGTTTAGATGAAAGGATGTCCTGTGCTCTCTGCAGTTGTTTGTCTGGTTGTATCTATGGTTCCACTTCTGACCTTGCTACATATTTGAGTTTTCAGATGTTGAAACACTTCATTCCTTCTATTGCTTCTGCGTTCAAGCTCTGGGGTAGTTGCTGAGATGTAAGATTCAAGCAGCCCTGTGATGTTTGTAAGTTTTCAGCAACAAGAAGTTTTGATTTCTTTACCTCGTTTCTTCTGCCTTTTTTTCTTGCAACGTCTTGATACACTATAGTCCTACTTTCTTATCTGATAGTAAACACTCCTGAAAATCTTTTGACTCATTCTTGAGGTGTTAGAATTACTAGTCAAAGCTGTGCAGGACAGGTATTGTGGTGTTGTATGCTTATCTGAGTTTTTTCTGAGCAATGTAATCGAGCTCTTGTTTGTGAAGCTTTTGTGGTCACCATTGTGTCCCCACCTTGTTAACATCTGTCAAATAATGAACAGGACATTTCAATCAAAAGATGGAGAAAATCCTTCTTATCAGTATCTTTGTGGAAGAAAAGGGCTGCTCATTTCTTACTTAAGCTTACTAAACTATTGGGCTCCCCTGGGGCGAAAAAGCCTAGGGGAAAAAATATTAGGCAAAACTATTGGTAAAAGAAAATTGTTGGGCAGTTTACTGAAAAAGGGCAGTGAGAGAAAAAGCTTGAGAATCTGCAGTCAGCAGGCAGCAGAGGTGTCCTTACAGACCCAATGCTGCTGCAAGTTCAGTGGTGATCAGTTTGACTTTCAGCTGTGTATATGAAGTGCAATAGATCTTCTTCATAGAAGACTGAGTTGTTGATAGTGTTCATTATCTCAAGCCACGTGTAGTGTTGTGATAAGAACAAACCAAGTGCAGCATGCACTTAAAGGGTTTTGTCCTGCATCTGTTTGTGAGATCAGTGTAGGTTACTGAGGAGAAACAAAACTTTGTGAGGACCTTAAAAACTGGAACCTACAAGCAGACTTTTGCTTTAATGGTTAAGTGAATGTGGTAAATACAAGTGTCTTAATTTGATTGAGAGGTCTGACTTGGAAGGAAAAGAAGAATGGCTCTTCTAATATCAAGGGCTTGATTCCTTGTTCTCTGTGGAATTGTGAAATGTGGATAGTGCTTGCTGTGGACCTCAGAAAACTTGGCTTATTCATCAGCATGATAATCTTCAGTTCAGGAAATGCATTTCTGTATTTCAATCCACCAAGTTTATAGAATTTAATTTTTTTTACTTTGAGTGGTGGTGAAGAGAATGTCACATTTCTGATTCCAAGGCCTACAGTTCACGTTGTGAAGGTTTTCCAAACTATTGATAAAATGTTTTGTGGCAAGGACTGAAGAATGAATAATGTAAAGAGTACTAGCAGGACTGAGGAAGTTTATCCCTGCATGTCAGAGAGCATTCATCATCTGTTCCTCAGCATGGAGGGGCTCTGTGCCAGCAGGGAAAAACTTCTGTGGTGCCAAACCAGGACTTCAATGGGCTCTGTGACAGGCTGTGACAGTGCTTGTTCTTCAGACAGCACTAATGGTTGACACATCTTCTAACTTACACAACTCTTCTTGTGTGTATCCATGCTGATATCCAAGGTTATTAGGCCTTACTGTTCAGTGTGTGACTACTTCATCCCAATATGTCATGTTTCTTTTTTCATCTGTAGCTGTCTGATGCCATTTTACATGTACCAGTTGTATTCCTTGTCAGCATGTTGGTTAAGATGCCTCCAGATACCTTTCTCTATCCAGCTGTAGATGAAGGCAATCAAATGAAGTGCCCAGGGGTTGAGGGTGCAGTTGATATGCTGGAGGACAGGTTTGCCATCCAGAAGCCTCTCAGCAAGGTAGAAGAAAGGGCTGGTAGAAAGTTTTAGCTAAGAAAAATGTGAAGACTTGCTTTGAAAAGCAGCTGTGCTGGCAGACAGGGACCTTTGTGTCAGGGTGACTGGCAATTTGTCTGTGCCTGGGCAGCAGTGAAAACTGGCAGTGTACTGGGCTGCATTAGCAAAGGCCTAACTGGCAAGTTGAGGGAGGAGATGGTTACCCTGTACTTAGCTGTCATGACACTAAATCTGGAGTGTCATGACCAATTTGGGGCCCTGCCAGTAAAGATCTCAGCAGACTGAAGGCTGTGCAGCTAAAGGCAAGTGCATGGGAGTATGTGGAGTTCAAGGAGAGGATGAGGGCTGTTTCCTTCCAAGTTAAGAAGGCTCATGGAGAACCTAATTGCTGCTGTCTTTCATCACCCAGCGGATTACAGAGTTCAGGTGATGGCTGTAAGTGTGGGGGTTTGATTTTTAGCTGCACAGTAGAAAGAGATGTTTGGAAGTGGCAGCAACACAAATGATCTGCACAGAGGGTTAAGCATGGGAACAGCTTGCCCAGAAAGCTTGTGTTACTTCAGGGTAAGTGCTGTCCACACTGTACTGGTCTGTCCAGTAGCAGTAGCCATGGTCTCCTCTGTGTTCACCCAGCCTGATTCTACCCTCAGCAGTTAGTCTCTGGTTGTTTCTAAGCTAATCTGTAAGCACTTGTTTGACAGGTGTGATACCAAGGTGCAACTGTGTGGGGAGAAAGTGCACAGACAATTAGGTGAGCAAGTGCAGTGTCTTGTGTGGTCTGAGGAAGTTGATCTCTGCATGTCAGGGAGTATTCATCATCTATTCATCAGCATGGAGGGGCTCTGTGCCAGCAGGGAAAAATTTCTGTGGTGCCAAACCAGGACTTCAGTGGGTATTTTAATTTGCCTTTACATCATGCAGCTTGTGGTCCATCCTCTGATTAATCACTACTGTCCTTTTTGCTGTCTGTCCCTTAACAGGCTCTGGCACAGAGGAGAAGTTCCTGTAAATCTTCAAGTGCATATTCTTTTTTAGATGTTGTGAAGTTACCTTGAAGTCTCTTCTATCATTATAAGAAATTTAGAGACTGATTTACTCCTATTTCCCTGTATCTGAGGATGCTGGATGCAATTACTGTCCATAAGGAGCTCCATTGATGAGTTTGTTTCAGGCTGATTACTGGGATCAAAGGATTAGCAGCCTTGTCACCTGAATCTGTGTGAAAGCTGAGGCTGGTATCACAGAGCTGTAGCACAAGTGCATGGTAATTTTGATGTAGTTTGATTTTTGCACCCATGTAGAATAGAGATACCACTGTGGGATGCACAGATAATAATAATCCTTGCTATTGTCTGTGTTGGACTCCTATTTAACATGAGTTAGAATGAGTTAGTTTTATCCAGCTTTGGCCCTTGCTGTAAATATCTTTAACTGCTTTTCAGTTTTTCTAATATTCTTAAAGTTTAAAATTAAATGCAGTTTAAGAGGACAAAGGGCAATTAATCACAGTGCCATTTGCTTGTTGGTTCATGTTCAGTGTTCTCTGTCCCTCCAAGGCTGTCCCTCCACTCTCACTGGAGCATGGTAATGCTTCTTTATTTACTCTTCTAATATACAGCCAGTCTCATTAATTTGTACTCCTGAAAATGAAAGATTAATAGAGTCATACTTGAATGTGCACTCAAATAATTAGATTTGCTATTGATAATTTGTGGTTAGTATCACACACCGACTTTGTACTATTGGACTGTAGCAGATGTTAGTTGAAAGGATGTCTCATCTGCAGTGAAATCTAAGTTGTGCATTAAGGGGCTATTCTACATAGAATCTATGTGAGTAGGAGTGCTGTGGCTTTCCAATATTTGAAGCAAGACTTTAGCAGTAATATTATGGAAACTGTGGTGGTTGTAGGAATCTGTTATTCTCATTTTATGAGTCCAAATACATGAATGTACTCATAAGTCCTGGTGTGAGTAGCAGCTGATTTTGTGTACTTGTTCCTGTTTTTCTGAAGGTATATTCAAAAGGTGAACCTAAGATTTAGGCTCTAAACTTCATTCATACTTAAAAAAAAACCCCAAACCCTGAAACTACGTGAAATTAGTTTATTAATAAGCTTAAAAAAATCAGAGTATTTTTCCATAGTGGGATATGATAATTCTAGAATTAACAATAACTGTTAATTATTCATAGCACCTTTGAGTTCTCCAATTCATTTTGTCACCATCTAATGTAGACTGAGTACTGAGCCAAGCCTCTCACTTCCAGGAACACAGCCAAAAACTGAACTAGGACAAGCTGAGTGAAAGGCCACGGGCAGGTGTGGCTCCCATGGCAGTTCTGGTTTGGAGAAGGAATTGCTGAGTGGAAAAGCCTTGGCCATTGCCACCTGGTGCACGGAGAGAGCCAAAAGGCCCAGCACACTCTTCTGTGGCCATTGTGTCCACTGTGCTCAGCAGTGTGTAGAGCTCTAGGCCAGGCTGAGCACCTCTCTGCAGCCTGTGGATGAGAGTGACCCACTGTTCATCTGGAGGAGAGTTTAGCTGTCACCTGTCTGTTTGGTTCTTCTACCTTAACCTGCATGACAGTCCCTCACTGATCACATGGGGCACCAGTTTCCCTGTCATGTGCTGGGCTTGCTAACTGGACATACCTGCTGAGGCCAGGTCAGGTCTTGCTCATTCCCCCATCATCTCCTGTGTTCCTCTGCAGGAAGCTCTACCCAGCAAACTGAGCTGTGCTCTAGAGGGGATTGGAGGAGAGGAAACACATTCCTGAGAGTCCTCTGTACAGAGCATGAAGAGTATGGGAGACAGCTCCTTCCCAAAAGCTGTCCCCACCCTTCAGCAGCTGTGCTGGGCTGTTGCTGCGTTGCCACGCAGCACTGGAACCTCTCGTGGAGCCACAGATGTTTGATTCATGTGCTGAGGCAGATTTGATCCTTATTCCTCATGCCAGAGCCTTCTGGCTAAGATTACCCTGCTGCAAACCCTGCTCCCAGCTCCTCCCCCTTTGCCAAGGAGCAGCACTGTGGCTGAGGTACGTGTCAGGTCTGGCACTTGATCCTCAGCTCTTCCTCCAACCCCTTATAGCTGGGGATTGGCTCTTGGCTGGGGACTGGAGGTTTACTCAGAATTATGACAGTTTTCTGTGAACTTGAAGTAATTCCTGACACAGATGTTTTAGAGACAGAACACAAAGGTGCATTTCTCTGGTTTCAAAAAGTATCCTCATTTTCCTTAATTTAATAACATGAATGTAGCACAGCTCAGACCAGCTGTTCTTAATGGGTTCCCTAAGCCAGTGTGAAAGCAACTTGTGACTAGATGGTGTGAATACATCCTTATTTATATATGTCTCTGTATTCTGATAATCTGAGGGCATCCTCTCTATTGCCTTACACTTGTAATCCAGTGTTGGTCTAATACTGTGAAAATGTGTGAATGAGACTTTCTTACTATATATATATTTTTATGTGATGGAAACAGTGAAAGCAGCTGGTTCTAGGCAAAGATGTAATGATTTGTAATGGGGTTTGGCTGGAACTGAACAGCTGTGGGGCCCAGATAGGCCTTCCCTCCACCGTGTGGTGGTGGGAGGTAGCCCAGAGAACCAGCCTGATGCTTCAGGGGCCTGTGGTCATTCAGAGATGCTATGCAGTGAATCAGCTGCTGGAGAGGCTGTGATAGCTCTTTCTGCTTTCCCTTTTACTGCTTCTTTTTGACCTGCCTTTCATTTTTCTCACGTTCTGTTGTTACTTCTTTTCCATTTGAGCTTACTCTGTCTCACAATTTTCCCCTTGGAATGGAGCTTTAATTACTGAGCAGATGTGCTGTCTTCATTCTGCCTGCTAAAAATGCCTTTTATCTCTTCTTCAGCTTGAATCTTAGGCTTCCTAGCTTATTAAATCCTGTGGAGCTAGGATTCTTTGCTAGTTGAAGACATGGAGAAAAGAATTCTTATCAGATGTTGCTGCAGTTCTGTAAACAAGCTGCTTAATCATGTTTTTATGTTAATGCCAAATAAACAAATAAATTGGTTGCACTTTGATTATAAACAAATACCGAATTGCAGTCTAAATATTGAGATACTTTTCCTTCCTTTGTTGTTGATTTTTGGCTTGTTTTTAATAATGTTCTCTGAAATTATCTTTCATTTAAATCTCTCTAGCTAAATATTATAATTTATGAAAGAAAGTAGAAGAGAAATGGATGTTGCCTGAAACCCTTAACTGTCTGAGGCTGGAGAAGCAACAGAAGCTGTGACTGTGCAGGAATGTGCTTGGATATCAACCCTTGAGTGTCACTGTGGGAATGCTGGTTGATGCAAGAAAAGGAATGTTAGTGAAGGCTGCAGAAAGCTGGGAATGTCACGCTCCATGGTTGAGAACTGCTGGCAACTGGCAGTGTTTCTCAGAACTATTCTTGTAAAAACTGATTTTCCAGAGTTTGGGGCCCAATCCAGTCTTTGTTTGTTTGTTTTTGGTCTTGGCTTGAACTCCCGTGACCTAGCTGGGAATTAGGGACAGCAAAGCTGTGGTTCTGTGTTCCCTCTCCTCAATGGTGAAGCTGGCTGAAGAAATCCCTGCTCCAAATCATGTTTCCCTGCCTGTCTCACTTTTATTTTCAGGAAGAGTTTTTGTAGGAATGAACTGTGCAATGTATCTGATCCCATTTTCCACAAAGAAAACTTCCTATTACTTTTTCCCCCTCTAACACAGACTGCTGCTGGTGAACAGTTATGTTGGAACAACTGAAAGAATGAGGCTCCTGTGATGGGAGAAGGGATGGGAACAGAGCTCTGCCTTCCAGCCTCTGGGTGATGTGAAACCCCAGCCTCAGTGAACAGGCTGCTGTAGTGTAGCATCTGTTGCCAAAAATGAGCACAGCCAAGCTCTGGTGGCAATAGCCTGATGAAGCAGCAATGTGCATGAACTCTCTGAGTGAAATCTCATCCTTGCTCAGTTTCCTCTGATTTTAGGGTTTTTTTTAAGTTTATTCCTTTTTTTCCTGGGTAGCAATAGGCAAGGGAGGAGGTGTCAGAGGCAACATCATCTCTCAAGCAAGAAAAGCTCTGCCTTAGAAATAATGAAAGCAACTGTTATAAAGCAAGTGGAATTTGACTGGCCTGAAAGTTGCCACCAGTCTAAAGCAGAGGCAAATGATGTAACCAAGTGTGCCACCTGAATTTACTGCTAGAGCAGTTTGAGGACAAATGCTGTACTTTTCATAATCCCATTGCAGGGTCATTCTTTAAGTAGCTCTAGGTTTGCAGGTTTGAGTTGGAGAGTCACCAACAGACTTGGGGAAGAGCTTGCACTAAGACTTTGTTTCTTTATTACCATCAAACACACAGACTATTGGCTATAAAAGAGCAAATGTATTTTGATGTGACAGGTATTAAGATTAATAAAATTTCATCTCAAATCTTTATGATTTGCTATGTGGTTTATTACTGATCAGTTTTTCTTTATACTGTCAAATTTTCTGTAACTTTTGTGGTTCATTTGAATCTCTGCTGTTTAAAGCTGAAATTTAAGTGGAACTATGATGGTAATAAATGCATTGAATTAACTTTGTCCCTACTCTTCCCCCCAGTCTAAGAGTATTTTTACATAAAGTTTTACAACAAAACTTTTTTTTTTTTAACCATGCAGGGCAGCTTTAGAAGAAGTAGAAGGAGATGTGACCGAACTGGAACTGAAACTTGACAAGGTAAGCTTTCTAATTCAAGGATGTTTGTTCTGAGAAATAGAGAAAAAAAAAAGATGTGTTTAGGTTTTGTTCAAGTTCACAGCTGGGAAATGGTGGTGACTGACCAAGCATTCTGCCCTTGCAGAGGGAGCAGAGCTGTGTCAAGAGCACAGCTGGGCCTCAGAGACAAAGCAGCTCCAGGCAGTGAGAAGTCCCTCTCCCTCCAGCTGAGGGGTTGGGTTGTGCAACAACCCTCCTGACTCCCTGGCCCCTGGTCCCCACGTGACTCAGCCCCACAGTGGGAGCTGCAGCCCTCTCATTCAGCTTCCATGTGGGTTAAAAGCCAGGGCTTGGCCATCCCTGTGCTGAGAGCTTGTGTTTTGTGACATCTGCATTGCTGTGAGGACATCTGGGTGTTCCTTGTTTCGGAGATGTAAAGTCAAGGCTTTCTGTCTTCAGCTGTGTGCAGCACAGTCCCAGCAGGACAGGTACACACACAGCCTTCACTTTCTCCTGGAGGACTTAATTACCATAAGCTTTGTCCTGTTTTTTGTGCACACACAGAAAAGTTCTCATGTAGCATCTTTTCAGTGCCTTGCAATCCACTTACTGGTTTCCTAACCACTGGTGTTCAGAGACTTTTGTTCTTTCTTTGCTAGTGTTTTTAGGGGGACTTATCTTTGTTTACATCTGTAGAAAGTCTCCTTTCCTTGGCATTTGATGCTGAATGTTTAAAATTAGTTTTTGCTGGTGTTTTACTGTGTCAGGCAGATGTCATTTGTTCACCTCCTTAGCTACTCTATAAAACTTTTGTTCCTGCAGCTGCAAGTTGGCTGCCAAAAGATAGAGACCAAGTCAGTATCAAATCTGAAGGCTTTTGGTTACTTCTTGTAAAGTTATTTCTAGCTTTAATAGTTAATAATGCAACCCTTTGCTCTTTCTAAATAAATTTAAGATAGTTCATTTTGATTTGGTATGAGATTTGGTGGAACTGATTGCTGCAAGACACGTTTTTACTGTATGGGTTATGAGTCTGTTTTGGTAGATTAAACCATCTAAATGTTTAAAAGAATCTGAAAAATCTATCTTTGAAGTTTGTGTTTTCCAACAGTCTGAAAGGGTCATTTTGGGGGGAAAAGATCCCTCAAATTTCTTGAGGGGCATTATTCAGGGCCTTGCCCCCAGCCTCTTGTAGGAGGCCAATGCCAGACGTACCTTTCTGTCATGTAAAAGCTGTAGCTGTAGCATCCCTGTGCCCTGAGGCAGTGTCCTAGTCCTCTGGAAAACAAGAACACCCAAACCCCTTTGCTCCCCTGACAAGAAATGAAGCAGTTCAATTGCCTTGTGAAATAGAAGTGAACTAGGGTAATACTGAAGTTGAAAGCCAAGATTCTTGTATGAGTTTAAATAACTATGGCCTGAGGGTAATAGTTTGTCTGGACTTGGTTTGTAACTTTTTCTGCTCAGTTATTTATGCTAAACTTAGTTTTATCATCCCACAGTTGTGATCTTGGGCTATATTCTTTATATATTGTCACTAGCTAGACAGCAGTAACAGCTCTGTTTGATCTGGCACATCCCAATCACATCTGTCATTGTCTTGGATCCTTTGAGCCCCAATGTTGGGTGCCCAAAAGGACTCTCATGGTTCAATCCCAGCTGGCAGCACCACACAGCCCCTTGCTCACTCCCCCACAGTGGGATCAGGGAGAGAATTAGAAGGGTAAAAGTGAGAAAACTTGTGGATTGAGATGAAGACAGTTTAATAGGTAAACCAAAAGCTGTGTGCACAAGCAAAACAGAACAAGGAATTAATTCAGCACTCCTGTCAGGTGATAGGTGTCCAGCCATCCCCAGGAGAGCTGGGCTCCATCCCTCATAATGGCTACTTGGGAATACAAATGCCATCACTCTGAGCATCTCCCCATCTCCTCCTTCTTCCCCCAGCTTTATATGCTGAGCAAGACATCATATGGTCTGGACTATCCCTTTGGTCAGCTGGGATCAGCTGTCCCAGCTCTGTCCCTTCCCAGCTTCTTTGTGCACCCCCAGCCTACCCACTGGTGGGGTGGTGTGAGAAGCAGAAAAGGCCTTGGCACTGCCTGGCAATAGTGAAAACATCCCTGGATGTTTCAGCACTGTTTTCAGCAGAACTCACCCAGCCCCATACTAGTTACTGTGAAGAAATGAACTTTACCCCAGCCACAACCAGCACATGTGGCTCTTCAGAATGTGGAGAACATGCTCAGATTGCCTCTTTTCCTAAGAGGCTGTAAGTCAACAGAAAATTGCTGGGTAAATAAGACAGAAAGGCCACTTGGGTGTTTTCCTTGTCCCAGCTCAGGGTCAAGTACTACTGTCCTGTTCTTTATGGAAATTCCTCTAACATCCTTAGAACTCTCATCTCTGAAGGATTTGTTTTATCTTCTGATTTTATTCTCAGTTTGGTTCAGGTTGGGGGAACTCAGTTCAGTGTCCCTTCTCTTTAGAAGGCATCTCAGTGATCACACTAATTCTTTATTTCATTGATGGCTCAGTGCACAAGTGGCTCAAATAGTGAGAAAACATTAATCCCAAGGTACTGATGGCCTTCTTATCAGGCTCCATGGTACTAAGGTGCTGTCCTAAGCAGTGAGTGGTGGGGATGGAAACCCTCCAGAGGAAGACTAGTCTGTTGTAGGAGTGAAAATGAATGATTTCACCTTCTGAGATGTGGCCATCTCTCCTCAGCTGTGCCTCAGCTTCTGCATCTCAGTTGACCTGGGGTAGTGGTTTTACAGCTTTCCCTATAGAATAGAAAGCTTTCTATAGCATGTGGAAATCTGTAAATTTAATATTTAACTTTTGGAATATTTGTTTTTTTTAGACTCAGCTAAGCTCAGTGTGTTTCATGTGTATATGGTGGTGTAAAAAAAAAAACCAACCAAACAACAAAAACCAAAAGCTTCCACTTTGTCATCTTTCCTTCTTTTTAGCTGGTGAAGCTTTGCATTGCAATGATAGATACTGGGAAGGCATTTTGTACAGCCAACAAGCAGTTCATGAATGGAATTCGAGACCTTGCACAGTATTCCTGTAAGGATGCACTGGTTGAGGTAAGCTCTTTAAGGGGTGAGAATGGAAGGAGAAAAACATAACTTAAAAAAGGGTAAAATATAACAGTTGGCAAGAGAAGTAGCTAAAGCTTATGCTATTATTTGCCATTTTGTTCCTTTTCCTTTGAGCCTTAAGAGTGATCTTTTTTTGCCTCTGAAGCCCTGTGCCTTGCTGTTTCAGCTTTAACCTGCAAGGGCAGGGGTTTTCCAAAGTAGAGAAAATATGTATTAGTTTAGGAAAAGTCAGGTTGAAACTGAATGGCTGCCCTGTTTAATTTGCTAAATAAAGGGGCTTTAGATCCTAAGAATCAATTCTCTACAGCTAAATTCCCTGAGTTATCTCCAGAGTTCTGGAACTGGCACTCTAACACATAGAAAATTATTATTTTTTAATGTGCAGAGCCCACTTTGGTGTAATCTCAGACTGATGACTTATTGGTGGAACACCCAATAACTTATTAGGCTAGTGTGGAACACCCAGTATTTCCTATCTGTTACAATTTCATAGCTCATTTCAAAGTCTAGTAATAGGTATAATGATGTATGCATCTCTCTATCAATCTGTCATTAATGTGAGCTGTGCAATAAACTATCAGTTGCACATCTGCACCTTCCCACACTAGTTGACAGAGAGAATGCCTGAGAACTTGCCTGGAGTTCACATGCACCTGAAACTGTTGCTGTCTGGCAATTTGCTTGCTAGAAATGGAGTGTGATGGCAAACTAACAAAACACTTTGATTTCCAAGCAGGTTTTTGTTACTCGTGCACAAGCAATAAGCTGTTGGCCAAACGTGTTAGGGATCATTGTTTTGTAACTGCCTTTGAGACTTTGATTCTACAGATGATTCTACAGACTGATGGTGATGTTCCTAAGCATATCAGCTGTGAGGCAGCAGTTCCTGCAGTAAATGTCTGTGTGCTGGTAACTGCAACATGTTAACCAGCTTTTTGGAGTTAAAGTATTAAACATCATTACCCAACTTAATGTTTATTATTAAATATTGTAAATTAATGTGTTAAATTATGTGAACTTCTCATAGTTTAGTCAGCTTGATTGTATTTTTTTTCCAGCTTTGCTTCAGTTTGGTCCTGTACATATAGCCAGGCAGCAGTAGCAGTTTTGTTACTTGTAGCTCTGATAGATTTACTTGATACTCCTCCCATGTTCTCCTCCTGGCAAAAAATAATTTCAGGTTAATAATCGTGCTAAGGAAAATCAATTCCCAAGTTCTTTATTGAAAATAAACCTCTGAAACATTGCTTTCATGCTGTGTGTTTGGTAGGGCTTCACTTAAACACTCTGTTTTTCTCTTTGCAGACCAGCTTGACAAAGTTCTCTGACACTTTACAGGAAATGATCAATTATCACAATGTAAGTATTTCTTGCTGAAACATGACCCTGAGAGCTAAACCTCCAGTTATGCTCAACAGCAGAGCAATCTAAAGCTACTCTCATTGGTAGTATTTGCAAAGCCATGGTTTTAGTTTTAAATACCTCTCATTTTATAGTTGCACATTTTGGCTTTAATTTTTTTTTTGTTGTTTGTTTTTGGAGTGGTAACAAACATTTTGGAGGGGGTTTTTTTTCTCCCCCTTTTTTTTTTTTTTTGGTATTTTTAGGCTTTGCTAAAACCTGGTACTGTAAGGGAGTAAATATTGCTTTGTTTAATCTTTTTTAATCAAACTGATGGGCAGAAGTGAGAAGCTATGAGCATATTTCTTTGCTAGACTGAAATAATTGTTACTTTTTTCATTACTTTTTTCCTATACTTTTTAATGCACAAAATGAAGCCCCTCTGATTTGTACATACTTCTCTTGTTGGAAGTATGAGAGATTTAGAGAAGAGAGAGAAAGGAGAAAATGCTGGGATTTAAGACTCATAGTGGTTCTTAACATGCCAGGCTTCATCAGAAAGCTCAGTTCTACTTGGATTGAGAAATGATTTATTTCTTTCTCCTCTGAAGAGTTTAGTCTCATATTCTGAAAGCCAAAGGGATGTGTGAGTTGTTCTATTTTCTCCCTCTTCCCTTGGCCCCTTCTGCTTTTCTTTTATTTTGCAACAAATTGCTGGAAAGCAACTGAAGTGTCTCTAAAGTGCTGAAAATGTGCACTTAAAAAAATTATTTTTTTCTTTATACCACCAGGAGTTTCAAATGTAATGAGCTAAAGAATGTAGTTCAAACAGCTTCAGCTGCAACTGCAGTTTGTTAGCATTGACTTAGCTTCCTAAAATTGCCCTAATAGGGCATTTTTTTGCAAGTGCAGGCTTTTAGAAGGGAAGGCAAACAAAGGGAGGTAGGTTAAGAGTGTGGAGTTGGATTTCCTTTCCATAATGAGGTGTACATATCTTCACCTAATATAATGAAAACTGTAGAAAGGAGTAAGGGGATGGTGATACTTTGATGGTAGAGAGAAGTTTGTGCAAAGCAGCAGTGGGAGAAACTGTCACTTTCATGTCAATGACTTCTGCCTTTGAGCAGATGAATCCAGTTCACCATCCTTATTTTACACTCTTCATCTTACTATTTTCAGCTGGTTACCCTCTTCATGCCTTTGCTGTATGTTCTGCTCTTTCTGACACATCTGACCTAGGTTCTGTATTGTTGCTGCTGTTATTGTTCCACATCACTGTGGCTTGCAGTGCTTTGGTAAAATTTGGCACAGCAAAACTTTCCCTTTAGGGCAGTTTGAATTCAGAAAGCAAACAAAAGCCACATTAAAAGAAGCTTTCTTTTCAGTAGGATGACTCCAAGGTCTGTCCTTGTTTTTGGTTTGGTTTTTTTTTTTCCCTGCAATTCCTTGCTGTGTTCAAGCATAGTGGGTACAACAGTGGCTTTTACTAAACATAAAGACACAAACATAAGAAGTGTGGCTTGCAATGGGATACTGATGGAGAGCTTTTCCAGACATGCTGTGGTCCTGTGTTGCTTTTTGTGAATCTGCTTAGTTCAGCAGGACCTACTAGCACAGTGTCAGCTCTGCTGTTCACCAAGCTGGCAGAAGAGCCATCATGAGTGAGAAGCAGCTAGAGGAAGAAAGAGGAGGAGCAAACATCCTCCAGAGAAAGGAGGGAGGGCACAGGAGATGGTCCCACTGAGGTCTGGATAGCTGTGAGTCTTCTGTAAGGCTTTACTAGAGATAAGGCCAGGAAGCAGACTAATGCAGCATCAGCAGCAATTCAGCAGCAGGGAAGCAGCTTTCACAGCTTATGGCAAATAGCAGCTTTCTCACACGTGGACTGGAGTGTGAAAGGTGCTGGAGAGGCTGTACATCTAGTGTGTTTTTTTTCTGCCTAGCACACTTTTTCTCTCTGTTGCTTGGAAGAGAATTGCAAGGCTCATATTTCTGGGAGTCCACTAGTCAGTTGAGTTCCCATCTGGTTATATTCTTTCCATATTGATCTCGATGGGTGCACTCCTCAGGCACTGGCAAGCTTAAATGTCAGCAGTGGGAGTAGTCCCAGCACCACTTCCAGCTTGTCAAGAAGTTCTTTATTCTAGTTGTCTGGCTTGCTGGTTTCCCAAAGTGAGAATCCAGGCAGGATCTGTGCTGTGTTACTGTTAGATAAAAGGCAGTTCAGGTTGGAAGGGGCCTCAAGTGATGTCTGGTTGAACTGCCTGCCTAAATTAGAGCAAATTCTGAGGGTGGAGTAGTTGCTTAGGGTTTTATCCAAAGATGGAGCCTGGATGGAGGGTATAGTACCCCTGTTAATGTGTGACTTAAACTTAGTCATGTTTTCCTTCCTTCAGTCTTTCTGGAAAAGAGAAACAAGCTGGTAGGGAGTTTACAGTCAGTCCTTGGCATTACATTTCTTTGCCATGGAATGGAAACTGAGAAGACTTAGTTTAAAGAAAGCAGTGCTTGACCTTAAACTTGGAATGCTTGAATTACTCTTTCAATAAAATGATTTTATACTTACAGATCTTTATCTTTTAGAAGAGATTCTGCTCAGCTGGACCAACTATTCCTTATATTCTTTTACATCTATATTTTTTGTGATTGTGCCCTGTGTATTTCCATGATGCAGAATGGGGCATGTAGAGGAGTTGGAAATTAAGGCATTTGTGGTCTGCACAATAAGTGGCAAAAGGATTTGTCCTGTAGCTTTGACCTGTTCCATTTTGTCCTAAAACTCAGAGGGCAGGTGTGCAGCTGAAGGAACTTGTGTTTTCATTGCTCAATTCAATTAGAATTTCTGGGGTCATAAAAGAAAATACAAGTTGTTTAATATTCAGGTGTGCTTCAGCCTTGAAAATTTAACAACTTTATCAAGCTTTATATATGAATGAGTAGATTATATTCTGCTCTGGCCCCTCAATCATAAGAAAATTGAGAAGCATGTCTTAGAACACTTAATTTAAAAAAAAAAAAAAAGAAGCAGCTATTCTTCTTGGCAGTTCAACAGTCAGGTTTTTTTACAAACGTGTTAGGTAAAGGAAATTATGCTAATTACTCATGTATGTTATCTTTTCAGCATTAATTTCAGCCTGTGATTTGGTTGCGTTGTTCTGTTGTTTTTTGTTTGGTGTTGGGTTTTTTTTTCCAGAAATTAAGGGCATGTTCTTTCCATGGTTTAATTTACCTTTTAGTTGTTGGTTAAATTGTGAAGGTCTGAAAGAATAAAAAAAAAAGAAGTTATTACTTAATATTTGAAGCTATTTCTTCAAGGCTGTTTTTACAGAAATATTCTTGTGTTTAATGACCATAACAAACATGTTCTGTGACAGTTCAGTGGACATGCATTGCATTGTCAGGATGAGAGAAAATGCCAGGAGCTCTTGTCTCTCCTTAAAATCAGTCTTTAAGAGTAGCAAAAGGTGTTGGGTTTGTGTTATTTTCCTTTTTTAATACCATATTTATTTCAAAACTACTTTGAAGTGGTTTATATTTTGTTATTAGAGACAAGTTGGTTTAATAATAATTCTCATCTAGAATAATAAATGTCTATCCCTAAAATGAAAATTTACAAATACCCCTGTTATTGACCTACAAAATGCTTTTCTTTCAGATCCTGTTTGACCAAACCCAAAGATCAATTAAAGCACAGCTTCAGACTTTTGTTAAAGAGTAAGTTTAATTTGCACCTGTAATGGGAAAATCCTAGGTAAAGCAGAATGTAGAAACATCTGTTTTGAGTGGGCCAGTGAAACATCTTTCCTGAAAATCAACAGCCATAAACTGAGAAGTGTGTCCTAAAGCTTGTCAGAAATCATCCCAAATCAGTGAGGCTTTAGATCCAGCTGCAGAATTGGAATAGCATGAATAGCTGATCTTAATTACATGTTGGCATTGTCTAAGCTTAGGGAAAAAAAGTGCTTACCAAGGCTTTTCCCCACTAAGCATGAGATGCATTTAAATTTACAGTTTGTCCTTTCCTTGGAAAAGGAGAGAAGCTTCTATCATACTTGCTGTGATTTCCATTTGCTCCAAGCATTTACTGAAGACTCTGAAAACAAAGAAGCTAGCTGCAGCAGTCATGAGTGTGCTCTCTGGTGTGTTTTTAAACACTTTTTTCCATGCTTTGGAATTAATTTGTTACCCATCTTTCATTTTCTGTAGAGATATCAGGAAATTTAAAGATGCAAAGAAACAGTTTGAAAAGGTTAGTGAAGAAAAAGAGAATGCTCTAGTAAAAAATGCCCAAGTTCAAAGAAATAAACAACATGAAGTAGAGGAGGCAACCAATATTCTGACAGCAACACGGAAGTGTTTTCGGCACATAGCTCTGGATTATGTTCTTCAGGTGAGTGCAGCAATAAAACTTATTTTTCACAACCCTCTGGTACTTAGAGATTTGTCCTTTAGAAGTTCTTACTATAATCAGCACTATGGAGCTTCAGTGAAAAAGGAGTATGTCTGCAAGTAATTCCTCTTAATGAAATCTGAGCAAAATTCACTTACTGCTGTATTCTTAATGCTTTGGTATTCAGAGCTGTTGCTCTAATGACACAGTTGAATTTTCAACTTGAGCATTTAATTTTGAAAAAGCAGTATTTGCCCAGTAATTACCTAAATGTGTTTTAGGAGGTGGCTGTGCTGTAGTTCCTTATATATTGGAAGTAAAAACTATAGCTAGCTTAGGAACTACAGATTAACTGAAGAATTCTGAAATAGGCTGTTGGCTACTGCTACAATTTCAGCTCTGCTTTGGCTTTTATAGAACAGATCCTGTCTAGAAGGCTCAGAGTTTGGCATTGTGCTATAGGGGAAATCAAGAACATATCTAGTCTTTTGCTTTGTAGCACAGATCTCCTATAGAGTAAGAGGTGTTATTTGTCCTGCTACTTTGAGCCCTGTGAAATAATAATAAATTTTCTTAAGTATTTAAATTAATTTGTTTCAGTTACCCACAGCTACAGCAGAATAGGGTCATTGCAACTCTGGTGGTTGGGGGATCCTAAATGGGGATCCCAGGGTTCTTCTATGATCAAACACAGAAAAACCTTTAAATTGTATTTGGTTTATATTAGACATTATCAGCCTGATTTGTAACAGTCCAGTCAGTTACTTAAAGCTTAATTAACTGCATTTTAATTAGCATGTATTAAATGTAGCAGGGAAAGCTGGCAGTCAGTGCTGTAGGCCACATCCTTGTGTGTGCATTCAATTGCAGATCATTTGCTGCCTGGAATTCTCAAGTTCAAAGTATCAGCAGTTCTTGTGATAGACATATTTACAGTAACATCATCTTTTAATCAACATGGGTAAAAATTAATTCAGCTTGAGACATTTTTTTTTCTCCTCAGGTGACTTTTCTTCTGTAAGAGTGGCTTCACAAGTGTGGTCTCTTTGTAGCTTTAAACTCTGGTTTAAACCTTTCCATTCCCTTTTTCTTTTTTGGCCTCTCAACCTGAGGGTTTGTTCTATACAAACAAATTATAATTATTTTTGCTGCAGAAAGTCTTCAAGAATTCTGACTGTTTAAGTATAGAAGTACAATCTGGTTTTGATTATAGCTTCAGTAAGTTTATTTCTTTTGCTGGAATTCTAAACTGACATAGAGGTGATGAATTTCAAAGTCGTGCATGTTTCTGCTAAATGAGGCTTTTAAAGTAAAATCTGTAGTTCTGGGTGTCAACCTTAGATTGGGGGTCAAAGAGGACAGATGAACTAGGTAAATATGAAAAACCCAGGGTTTGTAATGTAAAATTCTTTAATTTCTAGGGCAGCACTGTCAGTTACTTCAGCTAGCTTCAAAATGCAAGTGTGTATGAAAAGATACTTGCTGAAGCTATTATGATCTTGCTTGTTTTGGAGGCTGGGGCTATTTCCCAGTTATTGGGGAAACAACTTCAGCCTGAGGGAAAAAATAAACATGCCCTGGTCTGTTCCTGACCCATGGCAGTGATGCTGGAGGGCTGGGTTGGCTCATATTGTCAGAAGGGTATTTGAAACATTCAATTCATTCTCTTACAAGTGGTACCAATTTTCCTTGCTTGAAAGGTGTGATATCATTTCTAGCTAGCAGGTGAGTCTTACTTTCCCTTTAATATAAGCAGGTTGTGACTGTGACTGTGGAATTTTGCCTTTGCAGGACTTTTCTGACTGCATCACTTGAATAGCATGAAAAAACTATCACACATCTTCTGAAAGTGTGTTGGGATGTCTGGCACTGACAGTTTCTATTCTTCCAGTGTTTTCAACTTTTATATGATTATTTGGAAGTAATTTGCAGATTACCAATGTGGAGAAAGTTTGCAAGTAGAATGATATAAATTTTGTCCATGTTTTTTTGTTTCTAGATAAATGTCCTTCAGTCTAAAAGGAGAGCAGAGATCTTGAAATCGGTGAGTGTCTGCAGTGACACTGTGGAAATACATCTGAAATCAAAAGTGTTCCTGCAAAGCAGTTTGTTACACATCAGTCCTTGAACCCACCAGTACATTGGCACTTTGGTGGCAACCAGTTTGGCCTGCACTGTAACTGGGATAGATGCAGAACTGGTTTTTCCAAACTTTTGGTTCAAATCTGAGTGTTTTAACATTTTCACTGCTGTTGAATCTTTGGTATGCGATTCCTGGTTAAAATCAGGTTTTGTCTGCCAAGTATTCTGCTGTTTATGTCTGCTCTATTCAGTTATAAACAAGAAGTACTTCTTATAACTTCTTCTAAGATGGATTCAGCTGCTTCTACAAAGATGGCATTTGAAAGTGTTATAATAGCACATGCAGTGTGCTTTAGTTGGTATCTGCTAAATCAATGCACAGCTATATCTGGTCTAGTTTTCTTGCAATTATGTTCCCTTTTCTGCTTTATATTATCTGTGTCAAAAGTTTACTGAGGTTGAAACTGCCAAATTAAATGATGTTTTTCTTTCACATGTCAGAAGTTGCCTTCCATATATATATTTTTAAATTCCTTTAAACAAGGAAAATCTGTAGTTGAATTACAGCTTTATAGCTGCTTATCATTCTGCTCTGCAGCTTTCCAACTTGTTTTTTGTTGGTTTTTGTTTTGTTTTAAGGCTAGGCAGTCTTCTCAGCTATATTCATAGAGGTTATAGTTTTGGATCAGTAGTAAATACATTCTGTAGCCCCTCTCTCAATTTACATGTCCTAGTCAAACAGGAGATGACAAAAGTTTTAAGTGACATGAATTAGAAGTATCTTTGTCCTGAAGTAGATTTGTTTTGTGAATGGGGTTAATCCTATTAACTAAATTGATTCTTTGCTGCCTTTATCTCATATGTTTGTTTACAACATTGGAATTTTTACATATTCATGTAAAATTGCCAGGATACAAGAGAGCAGAAATTGACCTGGAATAGTATTTTAAGTTTGTTTGTGTGAATTAGCTAAGTGATATATTTGTGATACAGATACACCTGATAATTATTTATCCTTTTAAAAAAATACCCTTTTCTTTTCTTCTAGATGTTGTCATTTATGTATGCCCATCTGACTTTTTTCCATCAAGGATATGATCTCTTTAGTGAACTTGAGCCCTACATGAAAGATCTTGGTGCACAGGTAACAAATTACTTGAAAAAAAAAAAGTTAACTAGATAGTAGAATGGATAAAAACCTTGATCTATGCTTACATATCATAATTTCCTCAACAAAAAGGGAACTAGTGTGAGAAAGGAAAAGCATAAAAACACACTGATAAGTGGTTTGAATGAAAATAGGAAATTAAAGTTGTCTGTTCACTAAAATTAATAGTACCTTTAGGAAATACATATGGAAGCATAGTCATATTGTGCTATTTGGGGCACTCTGTGGTATTCAGGACAATGGATTCTTTTGCTTTTATTTTTATATGACACATAATCTATTTAACAATAAAAAGTAGATATATTATTTACTGTATAAATTACACAGTGTGCCAAAAACAACATTAATATTAGCAACTTAAACCATAAAACACAAGCCTTTAATAGGTAGTGCAAAACTGAGTTCATACACAGGGCCCTTTGTGCCCTGTTTTAAGAACACAAATGCAACTTTCAGGTTTTTCAGTGAGGGATTCCTGGGGAGGTTAGATGGACCCACAGCTACCTGCACATAGGAACCACTGGAAATGGTTATACAAAAGAAATGAAGAGCATACACTGTTCAGGCAAAGATCTGTCTGTGATTTGATTTCAGGGCAAGTTGAATAGGGCTGGAAATACCTGTACAACACTTACCCCCCTGCCCAGGACTTGCACCAACTGCACTGATGCAAAACACTCTGTTGCCACTGCTCCCCAACACAAAGCCAACCCAAATTCTGCCTATCCAGAGAGAAAAACAAGTAAATGGCAGCAAACATCCATTCACATTCATCTCAAGTAGATGTGTCATTGAATGTCTGAAGAAATGACATTGTTCTGAGCTGGTTATTCCTGTTGTCAGCTGTGCCCATCAACCTGCTTCTGTGTCTGTGCAGTGAAGTGGATGGACAACTGTACAAAATAACTCCCAACAGTCAAATGTCTAGAGGGTTATTTATCTGCTACACTAGTCTCCAGTCAGGTTACTGTGGGTCAGCTGCACAGGACTATCCTTAGTTAATGGGCCTTTAATTCTTTCACATCCTTCCTTTTTGGGCTGTAATTGTTGAACTGTAGTGTTTTGACAGCACAAAAAATGTGTCCTGTATATCTGCAGGAGGGGATGTGGAAAGGAGACAAATCCTAGGGAGCTGTTAGTGCTCCCAACTAGGCTTTGATGTTTCCATTTCATTGAGCTTATCTGGGCAAGGAACAGAGTTATTTGTGAATGGCTGGTCATCCTTTTGCTTTATCTGGTAAGGAGCATTTTGGTGCTGGTATAGAACTGAAGGAGTTAAATTTAGCAAATCTGAGGCTGAGAATGTTTAAACGATGTTGCAGTTAGAGCAAAGGTAGAGCAAAGTGCCTGAAGTTGTCCAACTTGCTGAATTACTCTCCAGTGTCAGAGCTTGTCATTTAAGCAATGGTTATTTTTCATGACAGAAGCAGACTTGTCAAGTGTTTATCACAGTTTGACAGTTAATGGCTTTGCAGTTTGTGTCAGTTGAAGCTTCTGCCTTTAACATGTTGGAGAAGGGAAGTTCTGGTGACATAAAACAGGGATTTGCTTATTTTGCTGAATAGACTGTCAGATTCTGTCTGTTGGTGAGTTTACATTCCCAGGTAATTTGACTAGACTACAAGGTTTAACAGCACCTCAAGTATTAACATTGAAGTTATCATAAATAATTTAGTTATTATTTTTATTTCCTTTGCTTTGCATTTTCAAAATAACTGGTTTACATGATGGAATAGGCTTGAGCAATTTGGCTTTCTGGGTATTTTAGGTCAGGGTAGGATTTCTTGCAAATCAGATGGTTCTAGGGAATCTTTAATGGCACACAAATGTAATACAAGCTTTTGCTTGGAAAATAGAGTATTTGGGACTTTTTATGTGTAATGTGGTATTGGTTTAAAAAGAAAACCTACTTGAATTTTCCCTTTGGATGACTATTGAAGAAGCCAAACATTTTGGTCTGAGTTCTCTACAGAATACCATTTATGGCACTACATGTTTATAAAAAGATATTTACCAGTAAATGCAGTATTTTGAAAAATCTAATTTTTTGAAGACTACCCAGTAGTGGTGAAATAACTGGGATTTTGATACTTTAGCTGTGGGATTGGCCACAGCACCTGATAGTTGTGCTGTTGCTCTTTTGGTTAAGACAGGTGATGTGCTGCTCACCTGTGTTTCCACAGAGGAAAGTCAGGTCAGTTTGGGACTGGACTGATGCACTGCTGTCTAGATAGGAAAATTAAAACCAAAAGAGCTTCTCTTAGGAACTTTTATTTTAGCATTTATGGTGTGGCCACTCTATCCTTGTATTAACGATAAATTAGGTCATTGCCTTGATCTGAATGTGGCTGCCTTCTGCTTCATCTAGCAGGGGAAGAGAGAATTTCTTGGGGGAAGATTCCTGAATCTGAGGTTTTAGGGAGAAACTTGATTCTTTGAAGTCCTGAACAGCCCTTGGACATTGCAAAAGAATGAGTTCCCCACGGTCCTTGGTGCAGAGCAGCCTGCAAACACAGTGGCAGCCCAGACTCTGGTTTAGAGGCTCTCCTGTCACTTTTAAGTCACAAAGCTACATAAACATGATGTCCTGACACTGGAGTCTTCCATGTGTTCATGTTCACAAACACCTCTGCGGTGGGAAAGTGCTGGTGGAGCCCTTGGAGCTGGAGAAGCAGCCAGGGACAGAAGAGTTAAAGTAACTGAGTATGGAATTGGATCCAGATGTCCCAACTATCCCATGGCTCCTTCAGTGCTGGAGGATGCCTAGCACAAGGGTGTAAGAGCCAGGCACAGTCCCTTGTTTCTCTCCTTTATTTCAAGCAGGAGAAATACAGCACTGGGGGAATCTGGGCAGAGCTGTGAGGGGCTCACTGGTGGTTTTGAGTGTGTGAATGAGAGGGTCTGTCAGTCAGACTCTGTCCACTGCCATGGGACTGACTGCAGCTGGAAAAAGGAGCTGCACTTTGTTCCTTGTCCCTTGGCTCTGGAGGAGGATGAGCTCTGTCCTGCAGATGTGAAGCTGCAGGCTGCATTGTTACTGAGCACTGGGACTGGGCTTGGTGGGCAGTCCTGTACTGTTCACTGGGTAAAGGAGCTCTTCATCTTCATCAGATTCCACAGCAGGTCACACGAGAACCCAGCTAACTGGTCCTCCAGGCACCATGTGATCCTCCATTTCACTCTATTGCTGATGGAAACATTAAAGCCTGGGAGGAAAAAAAACCCACCATCACTACCAAAAAACCACAACCACCACTACCAAAAACCAGTAAAACCACACACACACACAAAAACCCCAACCCAAACACAAATAAAAAAATACCACCACCCCAACAAAACCAAAACAAACCAAAACCCAATGAAACAATTAAAAAAAAGAGCAAACCAATGAAACCAACCCATCATAAAAACCCTCAACAAACATAACTTACTCTCTTACAGGATATCTGACATTGCCTGCTTTTCCCCCCCTCCTCTTTCTGATTTTAAAAGGATAAAGGTGATATGGCAGTGGTATAGATGTGCTTGCAGCAATTTTTAAGTGGTGGTTTTGTGTTTTTATTTTTTTTTATTGCAAACTCTGTAAGGATGCTGACTAAAATCCTCTCTGCTGTGGCAGTCTTCCTTCTTTGCAAAATCATGTTGTTGCTTCTACAACTAGAAACAGTCTGGGTGGTTCTCTCGGGTATCTTGCTCAAATGCTGCCGGTGACCTGCTCAAAACCACCAACACAAAAGCCTGGTGGAGGCAGCTCCCCTGCTTTGTGGAGGTGAAAATGAGCAGCACTTGCTCCTGGTTTTGTGCTGGTGGCAGTGCTGTGCACAGGCTGAGCAGAGCAGGGAAGCATGAGTCATGCTCCTGGGAGACTGAGCACCAATGTGCTAGAGTCGCAGCCGCTTGGCACCATGCTGCTCTGGGAAACCTTCCTGACAGGCTGACAAGAAACCCACACCTTGGTAGAGGTTAATTCAGGATGGCAGTGCTTTAAACCAGGCTGCTGTGGTTATTCAAGGTAAAGGCTTTGTGATCAGAGGAGTAATTGTACTGTGCAGATCAAACAGAAGTCCTGTGATGTCTAGGCATTATGTGTTCTTTTTTGTCAGCATTATGAAATCTCCTGAGCCAAATTTCTCTTTATCTAAAGATCCAATTTTCTGTTTCTCTTCACAGCTGAATCAGTTGGCTGTAGATGCTGCAAGGGAGAAGAGAGATATGGAGCAAAAGCACTCCACTATTCAACAAAAGGTACTGGAGAGCATGCAAAAGGCTGCACACACCCCTTCCTCTCTAGCATCTGTCCCCAGCAGTGCAGCTCTGCATCAGAACTGAGGTGGTACCTCTAGTACAGACAACCAGACATCAGTGAGTGTAGGGCTAGATTGCAGACAGACATCAGTAAGTGTAAGGCTGGATTGCAGATCCTCCTTTTTGCATTACAGAACAGAACATTTAGTTTTTACTGCAACTAAAATAGAACAGTAGAATTAATTTGAATGCTGGGCCTTTCACATTTCATTAGAACTCTTGGAAGCTCATTGTGGATTCAATATAGGTATAAAAGTTGCTCTTTTGCTCCTGAATGTCTGTGGAAGAGGTGGATCTGCTGCACAGTCCTACAGTCATGTGTCTCCCTTCCTGGGCTGTGCCCAAGAGGAGCACAGCATTTGGGGTGGTATCTTAGCTGCTGCTGCTGCATGTGGGGAGCAAAAAGAAACTTGTAAAGGTTGTCTAATGTAGATGGTCAACTGCATACAAATCTAAAAGTATTTACATTGAATTGATGATTTGGGAAGATTTGTATGTGCAATAATTATTTTTGCTTGTTGAGAAAAAAATGTAGATAATTCACATTGTGGGGGTAATGATTTCTGTTGCTTGGATGTTTTAGCAGCTCTAGATCAATATTGGTTTTGCAGGTATAATTCTAGAAGTTAAAAGTGTTTCCACTGAATTCTCCAGTAGTGAGCTAATGCTGCAGGCCCTTTTGCAAGGGGTTAGATACCAGTTTAAAGGTAATGCTACAGTCCTTACTCTCAGTCAAATGCATTCTGCATCTGTGACACAAATTTAATTTTAAAAAGCCTAATGTAAATTACATCTGATGATAAATTGAGGAATGACAACATGTTGAAATTATAATGTAGGTAGCCTTAGTAGGAGTCAGTATTAACACTAGTGGGAAAAGTATCATTTATGGTGGCTGAAAATGTTTTTGCCACTTCATTTAATTATTCCTGCAGGGAAGCTTTAGGATTGTGGTGATTGAACCTGAGGAGACACAGGGATGGGTTTTAGAGCAGTGCTGATATGCTGTGTTTGGAGGCAGACAGGAGATGACTCCAGGGAAGGAGATGGAAGAAAGAGGGGAAATGGGTAAGAGATGGAACTTGAAAGTTAACATTGATGTTCAGATTTTGTTCAGGCTCAGTAGGCTAGTTTCAGGAGTGGGCAGTGGTTGAGGGGTTTCAGGAGTGGGCAGTGGTTGAGGGGTTTCAGGAGTGGGCAGTGGCTGAGGGGTTTCAGGAGTGGGCAGTGGCTGAGGGGTTTCAG
>JAOEGS010005471.1:37902-95112 GCA_025447755.1 Corythornis vintsioides
GAGTGGGCAGTGGCTGAGGGGCTTCAGGAGTGGGCAGTGGCTGAGGGGCTTCAGGAGTGGGCAGTGGCTGAGGGGCTTCAGGAGTGGGCAGTGGCTGAGGGGCTGCTGTTGGAGAGCAGCAGTGCTTGGTGGAGGATGTAAGTTATGGGCAATTATATTTTCATTTGCCATGGAAGTAATAACTTTTTACCCTGCATGTTGGTCATTGCTGTTGCCAATGGTGTTTACAGTCTTTGGTTTTTTTCTTCAAATGCTGCTTAAGGCTGCTTTACAGGTAAACTCTTTCTAATAGTGTCAATGGCTATTGAAACTTTGAGGCTCTGTGAAACTTCAAGAGTTGTATCTGTGTGTAATAGAACCATTCTTGGCTTCTGGTGCAAATGGCAATCATGAGGCTATTCATATATTGTTCCTTATTTTAGTTGAATGACAATTTTACACTGTCTTTAAAATCTAATCAGGGCAGTCAGATTGTAGTGTATGTTGTCCTTTAAAGTTCTGTTTCAAGTTGTGTATGTTGTCTCCTGTGCTTATTGATGTGTTTGTGTGACAATGTCTAGATTAACCATGTAGGTGTTGGAGGGCATGCTGTCTTGGAGATCCCTCTTCTAGCTCATCAGAACATTCTCTTGGTTTCTTACTCAAATCATGTTGTGTCTGGTTTGGTTTTTTGTCTCCTGCTTGCTTTTCCCAACTTTCCCACCAAGTTTCCTCCTAGGTCATCAGGATTTCAGAATCTTGAACTACCTTGGATCTTGTTCCTTATATTGTTGTTTGTCATCTGGTCAACCTGACCAGAATGGCAACCTTGGTCTCTGTTCTCATGGCCTGTCATGCTGCTTTCCAATGGGCTGCCTCTTAGGCATATGTTCCAAAACCTCCCAGTGCCCAATCCTCCCTTGCTTTAGAACTCCTGACATTTCTGCTTCTTGTGTTGAATACTCCATGAAGTTTATACACCTTTAATATACTGAAGTTTTAATCTAATGCTTCAGAATGATGCCTTTTCTTCATTGTGTGGATAAAGAACAGTTCCTTTTCTGAAATGTATAGGTAAGTGCACATGTGCACACACCTACCCACCCGTGTTTGCATAGATGTGCATATGCATGCAGAATAATTGCACCAATTAAATAACTCATCTCACTTTTCTTTACACTCATCATCCTGTTTAATTAGGCTGTTGTCTGAGAGGTTAACACACAAGTCATGAAAGGGCTTGGCCACCACTGTAGTTTGATTTCTGTTTCAAGACAACTGATGTCTGATTTTGTTTGGTTTAACTTGTGTTCCATTTACTCAGCAAATAATGCAGGAAACTTTTTTTTTTGTGTGTGTGTAAGACATTATTTTTCCATAAATCTGGAGCAACACACATTATGAATTATTCTAGAAGTGTCATGATCATGCTGTGAATTTCTTGCTGTGAATTTCTTGCAATATATTTTTGTGAGATTCATATTAAAAGTGGTGTCACAGTGTCAGTATCACTTATGACTTACAACTCTTGCTTTCTGAACAGTTTGCAGCCCATTTCTGTAGTAATATATTGAGTGAAGAAATAACTTTAAAATTGGGTGGAGCTGAAAACAGCATTATGGCTTTTTGGTTTTGTGACAGATAATATTTTGTTCTAAAATAAGGGAAATGATACAGGAAAAAAGCTTGCACTGAACTTCAAATAGTTTTCCTTTTTTTTCAAATCACTTTTTCATTAAAAAAAAATAAATTCTGAATCCAAAGAACTGCTCAGGAAACAGCTGGAGTGAGAATGATTTGGAAATTTTTAACATCTTGAGTAAACAAGGGGATAGGAAACCAGATGCTACTGCAGTGGTAAAGCAGCCCTGAACCAGAGCTGCTGCTGAGAAATAATGCAAACTAATTCCTGGCTGAAGTACTGGCTCATCTTTGGGCTTTTGAATGACTTGTGTGCTCAGTGACTCTCTCTCCTTTCACTTTGTCTTGGACTGTAAACCCTATTTATTGTGTCTGTTGTTTCAAGCCCTTTCAACTTAAGCATTGCAAACACCTCTCTTGCTGATGGAATGGAAGCAACTTTCTGAAGCAGGGGAGAGGGGGATGTTGCACAATTAGTGTATTCTGTTTACTGTATGCTGCAGTAACTGTTCAGATCAGTGTTTTCTTCACCACTTTTGCTCCCTCATTTACTGCTTTTTTAAAAAAAATCAAATTTAGCTTCTCTAATATAAAAACCACATTAAATATCTATTCAATGTTAAAATGCTGATAACACTCCCTGAGTTTTACTGGTCAAGTGGCTTTGATAGCTCTCATGACCCCATAACAATCTTCATACTGACAAGAAATGAAAGCTCTGCTGCTGTGCAGAGTGAGGATTGACATGCAAGGAAAAACAAAGGCATGAGAGCAGGCTGTACCCTTCCCTTCTGTAACCCACTTCTACATGTTGCTCTTCCAGTAGTTGACCAGCCTTGAATCATTAATAGAACAGAGTAGAAGCCAGAGATGTTCCTTCCTTCCAATGGGAATGAAATGTGCAATTCAGCACTTCAGTGTAACTTGAATAATGCTGCCTTCATTTTCTAAGTTTTTGATTAGGTGAAATGTCCTGTAGTCCTAACTGACACTAAGCAATAAATAATGTTTAAAATTTCATCTTTAGCTGTGTGTTTGCTTAAGGAATACAAAAATCTGAATCACATAAAGTGACTGGTTGGTTTTTTTAACATGTGATTCTCTCATGCAGGACACTGGAAAGATCCAGAGGTATTTCTCTCCACCCCCTGATTATTTGTTTGTGATTCACTAAACCTTTCCATGCACCAAGATAAAAATAAGCTATAATGTGACTGCTTTTCTCCTAATTTTTAATTACAAAGTAGCAGAGACTATCAGATCAGACCCTGCTTATCTAGTTCCTTTTCTACTTCTATTATTTTAATTGAAAATAAGTGTGGAGTTTTTTGTTTGGTTGTTCATCTTTTTCCTGACTGCAGCTTTATCAGTCATGTTTTATGGGTAAAGCATAAGGAAACTTTACTCCTTCCCCCTGAGGTTGCAGCCTGCTATGTATTGCTGGGAAAATATTAAACATTTGTCAGTGCACTCTTGTCTTTGTCTGCTTTGTGAAGGTGGAAGTTGCTCAGGGAAGCCATGAAAAATGACACTGAGTGCCCTTCCTGAGGAAGGCTCAGTGTTTTAGAGGATTTGAAGTGAGTGTAGCAGGAGAAATGATCCAAAGGACTTTTCTTGTCCTGTTAGTAGATGTCCTCAAAGCATAAATCTAGATTCATTGGGAAAAAAAAAATAAAAAAATCAGTTGTGTTTTCTGCAGCAGTTCTCCAAACCTGAAGGAAAGTGTGACCACACAGTAGCGTGGGCAGGAGGAAAGTGAGGGAATGGATATTGTCTTTCAGTAGGCAAGGAGTTGCAGGCATCTCTGAGCAGGAAGATGCAGATCTTTAGCAGGTTTCACTATGTTTGGGAGCTGGTAAGTTAGAGTAATTCATTTGGTTTTGGGGGAGGGGGGAATCTCAGCATGGCTAAGTCTGTGCTTATAGGGGTTGCTAAGTCTGTGACTATAGGGATTCTCTTGGGTTGGGGTTTTGGGGGATTTTTTGGGTTTTTTTTTTTTTTGGGGTTGGTTGGTTTTGGGTTTTTTTGAGTGTAAGAAAAAAAAGGACTCAAGACTTTGTGTACATTGTGTTGTGAAATACTGTTAAAATGTTCTGTGATGTTTGACTGCTTGTGTTTCCATGATGTCTTTAATGTTCAGTGTGTTCTGAGCTAGAAAACAGGTAGAAAATAAAAACTCGTAAGTGCTGAATAATAAATGTACTTTTAAATAATTTATTTATTTATTTAGAAGCTGCTATTTGAAACCTGTATGTTCATGTTTGTACCATATATGGTAGTGATATGATGATTCCATTTTCTTTTGGAACTTTTGCATCGATCTTCTGGAAGTGAATTAATAAAAATCTCCAAATTTAGTCAATCTCTTCAGATTGGTAATAGCTGAAAACACAGGGAAAAATGTCATGGCATTTGGTGCTGTGGCCTAGGAGTGTAAAGGGCCCTTTTTAATATTAGAAACCACTTCACTGCCTTATTTAATTAATTTGTATTGGATCAAACCTTCTGCATGTATGAGTGAACAGGTAGTAGGAAAGTTTGGGCAAGCTGGACTATTATCCAGGGCTAATGGTGTTGCTTTTAAAGCTGAATTTTGAAAGCTAATTAGCAGCATATATATCATGAGTTAATCTAATCTACCTTTGCTGGAGATGTCAAGAAGTTAAATTTTCTAAAACTTGTAAAGCTATGGTTACAATAGTTAATAATAGTTGGGTTATTTTAATGCAGTGTATTGAAATGTGTATCCCCATCTTCTACTTATAGCTTTCCATTCTTGTCAAAGATCATAAAGAAAAAGCTTCTGCCAAGTTCTTATCACTGGCAGCACACTGACCACTTTAATTAGGAGATAACTCTAATTAGGAGATAACTGGTTATATCATCTTTATTTTGTTACTTGTGTTCCAAGTTCTGCTCTGGCTCGCTGGTCAAGATGACAGTGCTGGAGAGAAGCACCCCTGGCTCTGTCTGCAGCAGGCTGCCATTGTTTCTCAGATTTTTCTTCTAAGTCCCGTCTCCCCTTTTCCTCTGCCTTACTCTTCCCTTTCTTTGGAATATACGTGAGAATATTTGAGCAGACAGTTGAAGCATCAGATGCTCTGTCAATAATGGCCATAGGGGTCAGCAGTACCTGAGCAAGAAATGCCCCTTGTGTGCAGGTAAAGTAAAAACCTTCAGCTTTCTGATCTAAAGGTGTCAGGGGCTGAGGGTCGAGGCTTGTTTAGTAGGTATTGAGAGCAAAACATGATTCCTAAAAGTTTACTCTGACATCACTACTGTCCATATGTGAAGTTTCATTTGAAGGTGCAGTGTCTCTTTCTTGTCTTTTTCCTTTGTACCAGGATTATTCCAGTGATGATACTAAACTAGAGTACAATGTAGATGCAGCCAATGGCATTGTTATGGAGGGGTATCTATTTAAGCGAGCCAGCAATGCCTTCAAGACCTGGAACAGGTAATTATTCACAATCTCTATTTACTACCTTATTAAGATACTGCTTGTTAAGCTATATTCTGGTCTGACATACACCCCGTGCAACTCTTGGATTCCACAGTTTTTGACAGAACACTTGGACAACTCTGTTAATTAACAGAGAAATGACACTTCAAAGCCTTTTTTGCTTCTTTTGGCCTAGTTGTTCACAAGCCTTTTCCTGAGTGTGCCTTAGTCTGGAAGAGTACAACACATGGAAAACTTGCTTTGTGCTGTGCAGTTTGGCTCTGTAATTGCATTTTGGCCCCACTTTGGGGCTGAGACAGAGCTATCCTTGTGATGTATGCAGTAAGCTGTTGAATGTATATGCTGGGAAAATAAGTGCTATAGGACAACAGAGGATGGAAGTTATCTGTTGGAAGCAAGGAAACACAGTGAAAAACTCAAGTACTCAAAGATTTCATTTCCCTGAAAGATAAGCATGCAGTTTTTATCTTTTACAGTTCCTCTTCTGTACAGTAACTTCTGCTTAGTATTTTGATGGGAATTCAAAAAACATATTCTTAGTCATGTCTCTTAATGTATATTTCACTGTTGTTTAAAGTATTTTTTTCTCTGAACAGGATTTCTTTTGCATTTCTAAGGCTGTGTACTTTTTTTCTAAGAAATGTTGTATATACTGGAGCATTTCCAGTACAGCTGGATACATTTTTTTAATTTCACAGCTAATTTGTTGTGATACAGAGCTCTTTCTACTATCTTAAGCTTTGCAATTTTTGCAGCAGTGCTTCTCTTAAAATATTTGCTGTGTTTCAAAGTCCAGAATGTGTATTTGGAATGTAGTCCCTTCTAAATTCAATTGTTCTATAGTTCCTTCAGCATCTTGGAACATCCCTCATGGGAGTATAACAAAGTGAGATTGCTTCACTTCTATTAGCCTGATGCAAGGGCCACAGGCATTAATGAGTGTATCTGATTAGCAACTCATGTGCAACTGGCGTATAAAAAAGGGGTTTTGCTTTAGACAACTTCTAGTCTGCTCCTGTGGGCTGATGATCTGTCTGAAATTGTTATGTACCTTCTGGGTCAGTTTCATCCAAGCAGAATTCAGGATTCTCCAAGACAAATCTGCAAGTATCAAAGGACAGCAAGGGAGAAAACTGGGATATATTCTTCCAAAGCAAATTCCTGGTCTGAAGCAAAATGTTAATGTAAGCACACAGAGAAAAATCCCAAGTAACAGGACAGGAGATTGTCTTTGGTTGGGCTCTCAAGAGGCTGAAAGTGGCCTGTTTTGCACGGTGGTTTTCAGGACTGACTGCAGTTAGTTAGCCCTTGCTAAGTGACTGAAGGTGAAACTCTGACTCACTCTCTAGATTCTTCTTTTGAATGTAGCAAAAAGGCCTTGCTCTGTAGGGAGGTAACAGGATGGAGCAGGACAGGAGTGTTGAAAGGTAGGTGAGACAATCTTCTTCCACATGGCTTTATACCTAGTAAAGCTGTACATTCATCTACCTTAAGGCAGCTAGGGAGTAGGATTCAATGAAAACTAACTTCTGTACATTAGAAATTTAAATGGACACAAAATAAATACAGACAAGTGATCATTAAAGCAAGATACACAATGGCTTGCTTTCAGGTTGAGCTACAGGTTTGAACATATATAATAAAAACATATCCAAACAGTAAGTTATTTCAGAGAGCCAAGGTAAACAGCTCAGTAATGAGTCAGAGCTACCTACTTTTTGGTATAAAATTTCTATTTGCTTCTAATTTTTTTTGTATTTGTCACAGGAGTAATCAATAAAGCTAAACATGTAACCTTTTATCATCTTATATTATACATCCTTGATAATTTATCTCAGTTTGATAGGTTAGCTGGATGCTTCAGAGCAGGCAGAGAATAGCACATATAGATATGTATACACTGGACATGCTGTCTATAAAAACACAGCTTAGAAACAGAATCAATCCTTTTATTTTGTACTTCACATATTTACAAGCCTAATTATGCCACTACTGCTATTATCACATGTAAAATATGTGCCTAAGACCTTCTTAGTGAAGGCAACTTTGTTTCTGAATCTAGCCCCATTTTTCATATTTTACTGAAAATAGAGAAGTATTTTTATCTTATTTTTATTTCTAAAGATATTTGTAATGCTTGCTACATTGTAGACACTGAAGTGATTGTTACCACTTTCCACTGCCTTTTTCCACTGCTGGAATGCTTTATTTATGTGATATTGGAGTTTCAGCTGCAGGGAGATATGGATTAATATTTACCATGTATTAGAGGTAAGATGACTTTTTTTTCCAGTCACTAGATAAAGGAAGGACCAAGTCATTGCATTAAACTGTTTAGTGCATAAAATGTACAATGAAATGTCACAGGAGGAAACATTTAGAGAATTCTGTCTTTTATATGAGAGAATTCACAGCTGAAGTCAGAAATATCAAGAAAGACAAGATTTTCTATGTTCTTATTGGATGGGTAGTTTGCTGCTTCACTATATGCTCGTTTTTAGGGAAGTGGGTGGGAAATCAACTAACTGAAACAAATCCAGAAAAATTATCCTGGAAAGAAATACTGGAATTTCCTGATGTTCTGAACCAAGGGCAAGGGCACTGATCATAGAATGGGTTGGGTTGAAAGGGATCTTGAAAGACCATTTACTCCAGCCCCCCTGCACTGAGCCAGGACATCCTGAGCTCTGAGCAGGTTGCTGAGAGCCCCATCAAGCCTGGCCTTGAATGTCTCCAGAGATGGGGGTTCCCCCACCTCCCTGGGCAGCCTGTTCCAGTATCCACCAGATCTTCCCTCTAACTGCGCTGTCAATAATGATAGGTATTTAAAAGGATACCTTATATTTTCCCTCTGTTGTTTCCAGTTGGTATTTTGATGGTTCTAGTCCTTTTAAAGTACTCTGTAAGCTTGAATTAAAGACTCCAAAAATCATTGCAGTTGCCACCATTAGTGAACACTTGTTAGCACTTTAAACACTAGAGAAAAGGAAATGGTACAAGGGATTTTGTCTGGGTTTGACACCCATCAGTATGATTCTAGCTAACAAATTGGAGAGTTGTGATGCTTCTGTGTGCATGTCTTGGTCAGTGAATCCATGGGCACCCGAATGAATTATCCTGGGAAAAGTCTGGTTTCTGAGGGAGAAAAAATACCAAAGCCACATCATGCAGCTCTTTAAAGGGGGGCAAATGTCTCCTAATGAATGAAAAATTGTTTTATTTGCAATCCAAGCTAATTTCTTGCTAGGATGATGTAGTTTCTTTCTGGGACAGCTGCCAGCCAGGGTTTAATTGTCTGTAGACTTTATTTGGGCTTTTGTATCAAGTTTCCTTTCTTGGGATAGTTCTGCATGACACTGCCTTGAGAAACAGTGTTGGAGCAGGTTACAAAGTAAACCACAAGCTATTTGCAATGCAGTGTTGTTGCATCTTGAAAGAGCTGGAGATTCTGCAATCTCTTTTTGTTGTGACTAAACAGATAGCTTGTCATCTACCTGAGCACTTCAGATAAGATAATTTAGTGGAATCAAAATCATATCTTCATACTGGGCAGTCTCACAGTAACAGGTATGGAGACCTGTGTTTAATTTATGTTTATCTGTTTGTAAATGATATATGTTATTGTACACTATTTTTCTTATGGCATCAGAAACTGAAATCAGATTAATTCATTATTGTAGTAGGTGGAAGTAGCTGTAGCAGGTGTTGTGTTATTGCAGGAGGTGGAAAGCTTGTTTGGTTCCTGGAAATTCAAAAGAAAAATAAGTTCCTATCATGGAGAAAAATCTGTGTGAATAAATGTTCATAGGGAGAAAAACATTTATCAAACACCAATATGTTCTCAATTGCTTTTAGGTTGGATGCATTAAATGTTTTCCTTTTTAATTCTGCTGTATTTTCAGATCGTGCTAATTCTTTGCTTTTTTTTTTTTTTGCTCATTTTGCATTTTTTTTCTCCTCCTTTCCCTTATGTTTTAATCCTACCCCATTTTTTCACATGACAGGAAAAAGCCAGATCACATCAGGTACCAACCAGCTTATTTTATACCTTCCCAATGTTTCTTTGGCACGCAAAAAGCTCTTAATTAACCCTGCATTTAATGTTGATTACTTGCAATGGATGTTTCAGTGGCTCAGTCTTAAGAAAAGAACAGAAGGATTCTGCCTGGGATGCAGTGTACCTGGTGCTCAGCACCTTTAAAAGAATTAGATTGAGCTGCTTTTAGCTAAAAAGGAACTAAAGCAAAGTTTCTGCACTTGAACTTCTGAGCATTATGATATCAGTGTGTTCACTTTCCAGTTGAAGTTGGTGAGATTTCTCTTAGCAGCTGCATTGGAAATAGAGGTGTGACTTCTAAATGTTGTGCATTCCAAATCATTCTCTGCATGCTGATGGCAACTAGTGGGGAAAGCTGCTTCCTATTGAGAATCTATAAGCAAGATTCATTTTTTGATGTAAAACTCAAATAATAGAAATTTTATGTTTATTTTTGGTATTTTTCTAAGTTCTCAGACACAGGAAAAGTTTTTTCAAAGATTTAAAAAAAAATTTTTTTTTTTCCTATTTAACCTTCAAAGTGCTTTGAATTGTATAGCTATAAATGATGGAAAACACTCCCTTTCTAAACTTAGACAGCTCTATTTAAGCACTTCTGAGTGAGGCAGTGCAAAGCACTTTTAAGATTCCCCAAGTGTGTTTTCTCCTTCATGTTTCCATTTTTGAGAGAATGAGACATTTAAAGAAACTTTAATAATGGTCAGTACTTATTGCACACATGTTCCCTAAATGTTGATAAACATTAAATGATAGATCAATCTATACATTTATAACCAAGATAAATATGATAAACTCTTTAACAGCACCTTCCCTTCATATATGTACCTTAGAAGCCTGTTTACTGCTGTAGACCTCCTGCAGTCTGTTCCTAGAAGGAGTTTATTTGATGATACTTGGCTAATATGAAATAACTCTGAGTTCTTGGCTTGAATGAAGCTGCTGTTGTGCTGACACTTTGGAGGGGAGTCTCATGCTTTTATTTTTTCAAATATACATTAACATCTTTTAGCATAAACATCCACTTCAAAAGTGTGTTCTACAAGTTATATTATATTCAAAATTGTTGATTTTTTTTCATTAAAAGTTTATTTACAAAAAAGATAGAGAAAACTCACTTTGGCTGGACTGGTATGTTTTTTAAATTCTCTACTAGAGGGAAAAGGGGGCTGGAAAACTTCTCTTTTAGTCTAGGCTTTAAAGATGCACAAATTGTAAAATAAATGTGTGCCTTTTATCTAGGTGATCAGATTGGGGCTTTTGTACTTCAGTAACTCACTAAATATTTAGCTGTTAGAACAAACAACACATTGAATTAATGAAGTTAATTACACTACCTAAGGCCCTTATTAGAGATTTGCTCCACTGCTTATCTTGGGGCAAGGCTGTTTATTTTTGTCCTTTATCGCTTGGGCACTGCTTTTCAAGGATTTCTCTTTGGTGTTGTATTAAAAAAAAAAAAAACAAAACAACCAACCCAAAAGCACATCCAAAGCATGAGTTTGATTTCCTACTCTTCAGTTTTGTGGAGTTACCTAGTTAAGCATTAGCAAGAACCTGCCTTATGCTCGTATTTGAGGCTGAGGCCTAGTTACTGCATCTGAGTTTTGTTGTTTTGCTTTTTTTGTTTTTTGAAATAGATGGTAAAGGTGACAACTTTTAAACAGCAGTGGCCAAAACTACTGCTGTTAATGAAGTAGTAGTTCACTTTTTGCATTATTCTGTGCAATTATCTTAGCCCAAAACAATGATTGTGATTACAGTGGAAATTCAGTGTTAAAAGGAGATACTGTTGCTGCTTTCTAAATTAAATACATCTGCACAACATTTGCAATGATTAATTGTTAAAAGGTAGAATCTCCTCTGTCTACTAAGTACTAACTTTTCTAACAAATACTATCTTTTCTGATTTGTATCTAATTTTTTTCATGTATATTAATTTTTTCTTAAACTTTGTGTGCTTCTTTTCATTAATGGCTTGTGGTGGTTAAATATAAGGAGCCCTCTTGTTACTAATTGTAATAAACTGTAGCTTGAAGCTCAGCAGTCTGTAGAGAATGACAAGCTCTGTTGCAGTGCAATGTTTTCTATAGTTACCATTCAAACGAATTGGCATTGCAGAAAAAAAGCTGTGTGCTTTAAGTGGGTATTTGAGATAATTGAGGAGTTATGCTGTGACAAACACAGGTTTATGTTCTAAGCCTGAATTAAAAAAAAGAGTGTTGAATTTCATGGAAATAATTTTTTTTTATTCCATTCTTTTTTCTTGGTTTTGGTTGGGGTTTTTTTTTTCAGTTAAAACCCAGTATTGGCTGGATAGCTTTTTATTTTTTTGTATCCCCAGAAGAGCTAAAAAGAGATGGTTATATATATATACACACCACTGAATATATATATTCAGTGGTCTGATATAACACTGTTGTTTGAGATCTGAGGTGCCCTTTTTTATTTTTTTTTTTTTTTTCCAAATAGGAATAATCTTTCTCTGTAAATTGTGTCCTATCTGAACAGGGAGTTTAACAAGGAGGGAATACAGTTTTTAAGTGTATATTTTGGATTTTTTGGTATGTCTTCATTAAGTCTTTTGTTTGATATTTTTCTACAAAGCTGAGGCTAAGTTAGGATCCTACTTAAAAGCTTTTCCTTGGGTTTGTATGCATCTTTTTATTTCAGTGTCCAAACTTGTAAGAGATGCCAAATGTAGACAGACACTAAACCTGTGTGGATAGCAACACTCAGTGCCTAAGGAAGTTATTTCTTGGTTCTACTCTCAAAAAAAAAATAAGGAGCAAGTAGTTTATGAAGTTTTAGTGTTTTTAGTTATTCAAACTGCCTGAATTTGTGTTACCAAGCAATTGCTTTAAATTGTTGCTCCTGTGTTAGCAGAAAGCTAACATCCTTTGAAAGTGTTTTGTGTGAGAGCTTCACTCATGGTGTCATAACCTGAACGTGTCTGCTCAGGACTCCAGTTAGCTGAGCCTGGCTTTCTTTTATTGTCTCTGCTTTCCCTTTCTTTGTCATTCTCCTGGAACACTTGCCACAACTGACTGCATTCCTCTGTGAGGGCTTCTAAAGCAGTCTCTGTAGGCTGTGCCACTGCAGGCCAGTAAGCCCGGTGAAGTCAGTTACCAATTCTCTGCCTGTCTCTCCGTTTGCACAGGCGCTGGTTCTCCATCCAGAACAACCAGCTGGTCTATCAGAAGAAATTTAAGGTAGGAATTAAAAACTGCCTTGGGATGCTCCAGGGATGGGTGATGGTTTTCCTGAGGGGTGGGGGAAGGAGAAACAGCTCTGATTTTGGCATCCTGTGTGTGTTCCTCAGCAGCATACTGCACTGTCCAATTTAGTTTCCCCTTTTGGAAGAGGCGAGTAAATTGCTGCACTTGGAGATGTGGAGATCCCTGCACAGTGAATCCCAAGCACATTCTCTATTTGCTGTGGGGTTTGTTACCTTGTTGCAGAGGTTTATGAAAAGCCTTAAAAGCTGTTGGTCCCATAAGGCTTGTACACACTTGCCAGCAGCAAAATACTCTGTGCTGCTCTTTGAGCACTCGTGTTTAACTCTTTCAGATCTTGCTCCCTCCAGTTACTTACTGGGTTCACATACCCAATTTAGCAGCTGGGAGAGGACAGGGAGGGAAAGGAATGAAAGCATTTGTTGTGGCACAGTCAAGGATGCTGTGTACATGCATTTGATACTGAAAATGCAGAAGTTTGTCTTAATGCTGCTGGGAAAGCCCAGTTGTAATTCCAGCAGCAAGTGCAGCTCTGCCCAAAGCAGTGGAAAGCAGCCCCTGCAGTCACCATTCCAGCCCCTGCTCCTCTTTTTACTATTCTGGAGTCTGTTTTTGCACCACAAAGCTGGAACTGCTCTTTGTGCTGGAAAAAAGCAGAGATCTGTTTGGAGATTGGGGTAAGAAAGGAGGGAAGAGATTGGCAACTAATGTATCTTCAGTGTTAACAGAACAGGTTCAGAGGCTATTCTTGTTTAATGATGCTGTCAAATCCAGGCTCTTCCTTGCTGTGGTTGGAAAGGAAACAAATAGTTGAGTTTGTGGGAGCACATCTGAATTAGCCATTTTGTTTCCTTGAATGTCAGTGACATAATTATGTGGTGTTCTGGGGATATTTTTTAAATGCACCTTTAAAATGCCATTACCTTAGAATAAAATTCTTATCAATTAAATTTTCAAACCCCCTCCATCCCAGTTCTGGATTTTGTACTTGCCATTTATAACACTGTTGATCTAGCTATAATCTTTCTGATTTATTTGTGAGTTAATTGCCTCTCTTAGAAGATATCTTTGAACTCCTTTGAATACTGTAGTTTAATGTGTTGATTATTTGATTGGATTGGAGGTGAAAAGGAGTTATCCAAAATTTGTAATAAATTTTCATTAATGAAATGCATATAAATATTTCCTGTGAAGTATCTGTGATACCACCTTTTTTTTTAAGAAAAAAATGTATAAAGCAAATAAAATTAAATTATTAATAATTTGGTATTATTAGCAAGTTAATCTTTCACCTCTGTGACTACTTGTGTTCATTTTTGTCTCCTAGGATACTCCCACGGTAGTTGTTGAAGACTTGAGGCTTTGCACAGTGAAACACTGTGAAGACATAGAAAGACGTTTCTGTTTTGAGGTGGTTTCTCCAACAAAGTAAGGAGAAGTGCTAGAGTAAATATTTAGAAATCATTGCATTCAGTTCTATTTAATAGAAGATGAACATTTCTCTTGGGATAGATCAAAACAGGAAAACTATCTGAACAATTCTCTGAGATTTTGACGAAGAGCAAGTGATGCTGTGGGAAGTGTTCCTAGTTTTTAGTTTGCTTTTGGCATTCAGTGGCTTGTGGCTGTGGAGCTGCTGTGGCTTAGTAGTAGCTGGTACTGTCAAGCTGATTAATAATGTAGAAAATAGATCTCAGTTTCTGCAAGTTTCTGATTGGTGTAATCAGAGAGAAGCATTAATAAGCTGTCTCAGTCATGTTGCATGACATCTTGGAATGCCCCTAAATTGAACTGCCAAACACAAGTATTTTTCAGCTCTAGCAGTGCACTTTATTGGTGGTATTTGGAGAAGTGGGGCAATCCTGTTGCAGTCAGGGCAGGACAGGGATTTCTTATTCATGATTTTGAGATGTGGCCATATTTGATACACAGTCAACCTGCTTTTAGGTTGGGAGGTTATCTACACTCCCCACTCCTACTTGGGTTTCTCTTAATCAAGTGCTGTCCTACTGTTTGCATCCACAGTTGTGGTTCACTTCAACTTGTGTTTTTATAGAATCATAGAATGTTAGGGGTTGGAAGGGACCTAGAAAGATCATCTAGTCCAACCCCCCTGCCAGAGCAGGATCACCTAAACCAAGTTTTGCTTCTGTTTGCCCATACTTTTTCAGCCCATAAGTGTTGGAACAGTTTATTCATTTTATATTTCACCAATATTTTATTTGGTGGTGTTTCATTTGACTGTTGATGTGAGAAGTTCACTTTTTTTTATTTTACAAACATCTGTTTTCAGTGAATGAACCTGTGTTTTCAAGGACTGGTACCTGTATCTTGTGTCGGGGAGATGAATTGTATGTGAGGATATAAAAATGAAAAATTTGGGACAAGAGGAGAAAGGGACTAGGAAGCTAACTCATTCTCTGGGTTATTTGAAGTCTTACCTATATATTTTAGTATATCACCTTCAAATAGTTTTGAAACAAGGCATTTGCGATTCACCAAGGGTCAGCTGCTTTGCTCTCTCAGAATAAATGGCTTAATTAGATGCCTACTGAACAGTAAGCTGCTGGTGACAGGAAGAAATTTCCTATGGAGTCTGTATGCTATTGAACAGTCTGTTTTTTGACACGAGCTGCTTGGTCAGTGTCTGACTGGGTACACGTGTGGTTTGTCACAGAAGCTGCATGCTCCAGGCTGACTCGGAGAAGCTGCGGCAGGCCTGGATCAAAGCTGTCCAGACCAGCATTGCTACAGCATACAGAGAGAAAGGGGATGAATCTGAGGTAAGTTTAAAAGCCAACCAAACAACAGTACCCCTTCAGATCCTGGAAATTAAAAATAGAGAAAAACTCCTCTTATATGAAGGGAGGAAAAAAAGGATCCATTCATTGTCTTCCAGTGGGACTGCAATGAGATTTTGAAGTCTGTTATTTGTGTCTAATTTGTCTTATGCTCCATCGCACTGATGTTACTTTAACCTATATGTTTTGATGACATTTTTCTTAGTGTGATTAAAATTCAAAGGATACTCTTATATTCACTTCTTCTAAAATGATAAACTTTTTTTCAGCTCTATGGCTTTCCTTGGCCTTAAATGCAGAAGTTACTTTTCTAGGATTCCAGTGCCCAGTCAGTATCTGTAGGGCTTTTATTTCTTCAATGTGTGTCTTTTGTTTGTTGGTCTTTCTTTTCTTTTTTCTTTTTCTTTAATTAGAAACAGGAAAAGAAATCCTCCCCTTCTACTGGAAGCCTGGAGTCTGGGAGTGAGACAAAAGAGAAGCTGTTAAAGGGAGAAAGTGCCCTCCAGCGAGTCCAGTGTATCCCTGGCAATGCTGCCTGCTGTGACTGTGGATTGGCAGATCCTCGCTGGGCCAGCATCAACCTGGGGATCACCCTGTGCATTGAGTGCTCTGGGATACACAGGTTGGGGAACCCTTCAGAACTGTCTTGTCTCTGCATTGACTTAATTAGGAAGGGTGGTGGTTGCCACTTCAAATGTATATTGAAGCAAGATTAGAGACCCTTGTTTGTAAACAGAATTAAGGCAACTGTTTTATTTGCATAAATTAATGATAAAACTGTCTGAGGTAAAACAGCATGTACTAAGAGGTTAAGTTTATTTTTTTTTCTATGCTGTTTAGGAGCTTGGGAGTCCACTTTTCAAAAGTAAGATCTTTAACACTGGATTCATGGGAACCTGAACTTCTAAAGGTATGATAGTATTTTTGAAACAAGTTTCAGTTTGAGACTTAGATTGTTGTTGTAAAACCTCTGCATTAGCAAGTTCAATGCAGGAAACACTTGCATTTGTACCCACTGTATATCTTGAACTTTTGAGTAGAAAATATTTATAGTTGAGTGGGTTTGGTTTTGCTGTTTTGTTTTTGAATTCACACTTTCTTGCAGTACCTGCAGTAGCAGTAGTCATTCTTGTTCCAAACTTTCAAACAGAATAACTTATGTCACCTTTGGGTTAACAAATGTACTTGGAGTAGTTAGGTTTCATAGGATACTTTCAATGTATAAAAACATAAATCTGCTAACAGTGGGCTGAAAAATTTTCTAAGTGCTCTATCAGCCTAAGGCATGACTGTCCTTGAAAATTCAGATGTCAGCATTTAGTGATCTTGATTTCACACTCCTTCTGACCTATAGAACACTCCTGCAACTGCTCTTGTGTGCTCTTGGTGTGACAACAGTGTAGCATGAAGCATGGCTATGAAAATTGTGTGACACTGAAACAGCAAAGTACCAACTCACAGATGCACGTGTGCCACTGGTCACTGCTGCAAAGCATTTTTTTCTATCTGTGATGTTCTGGTACTTGGGTATTGCATCTGTATTCTGAACAATCAAAAGACAGTGTGAGTAGGAGTGTTTCTCTTGTTGTTTGAACTTAAATAATGTCAATCAGTGTGATCATGCTGAGGAAACAAACAAACAAAGCCCCAAAACTGCACCCCTTGTCCTATTCAGGTAAGTACCAGAGCTGAATATTCTGCCTGGTATCAGAGGCAAGAAGTCTGTTCATTGCCATCAGCAAGTTTGGGCTTCATTGGCCAAATCCTCCTTAAATAAGGAGAATTACTTTAAAACCAATATTTAATAGTAACTTTAAAATACTTAAAAAAGAAAAAAGTACCTGCAGACTGTTTTTTGTCTTTGATCTTTTCTATAGACATAACAGATGATGGTTTAGCAAAACTGTCTGGTGGACAAGATGGAACAGAAGTGATTGATTTGTGTCTTGCTGATGGAATAAGAACAGTCACCAGCAAAGCTGGTGGAAAAGGGTACCTTTGTTGGGTACCTTTGTTGGTGAGGCCTGCAGATATAATTCTGATTGCACAAAAATGATTCTTGAATGACAGATGACCATTTTTGCAGTCCTTTTTCAGAGGGGAGTGGCCCCTTAAAAGAGTGTCTATACTTTTTGCTATCTTTACTCAGAATTTGGTCTCCCTTCACTGATTGGTTAATTAAGATACAAGCCCGTGTTTATTTCTGTAAGTCTACCAGTGAAAATAAAGGGTTGTGAAATAGGCTGAGTGAGGTTAAAAACAACTAAGCAGGTCGATAAAGCCTTTTGCAACTGTATTTGAATTTATTTATTTTGCTTCATAGCTTATGTGTGAATTGGGAAATGATGTTATAAATAGAATATATGAAGCCAAGTTGGAAAAAGTGGGAGTAAAGAAGCCACAACCTGGAAGCCAAAGGTAGTAATTTACTAGCAGTGCCTCCTACTTCTTTTTCTTGTTGCTTCCTTCAGTCTCCAGCTTTAAAAGATGCTGCCACTTAACTGTGTAACACTCTGTTTATTCTTTGTTTCCCCTTATCACCTGTATGTGTTGCTCTCTTTTCTCACTGTCCTTATTGGGTATTCCTTCTGTTGGTCCCTTTTAGCTTCTCTTGTTCATTTCTTTGGTTGTTTTTTTCTGATGTCACTCCCTCCTTTTGATCACAACTCCAGAGCACCTTGTTCTGCCTCATTAACATGGGCAGGTTTATTTATATTAAGCTAATTTTTTTTTTCTGTCTACTTTGTACCATCTCAGCCAGTTGTACTTGGTCTGTGAGTGCTTCTGGAAGGAGCCTGTGGCTGTACCTTTTGTTTACAGTATTTTATTCCTGAATTTGACTTTTCCTGCTCCCTTCTCTCTGCCTACATTGTACATGAGCTCTGCTGCTTTACAGCAGCCTTCTGATTATTGTAGTGATGTCTTCCATTCCTCTGATGATAATTTGTGTTTCAAGGTAGTTTCTTAATGTTTTGTTCTGCTGTATATGATGTCTTCTAAAACTGTTTTTTACCAGCTTTCTAGTTCTGTGCTGCTTGCTGTTAAGCAGTTTTATGGTATAAAAAGCAGCATTTTATAAAGTGTTGGCAATTTGGAGGCAATGTAAATAGTGCAAATAACGTAGGAGATTTGATAGATATTCCTTCTAGTGGTGACTGGTTTTCAGCAGTTTAAAATAATAATACTTCCATAGGCTCTTTCATCAGTTTGTCACACACAACTGGTGTGTCTTTAGGACAATAACCTCAGGTTAGAAGAAAAAATACTTCAGTTTGCATTATGAAACTGGTGGCTCTGCCTTCCTGGGACTTGTTATTGTTCTCTTGTGCAATCTTGATGTTCTGTTGTGAAGATTTGCAATTTTTATTTACCCAAGAAACTAAATATATGCTATGTTAATTGGTTATTAACAATGTAAACCATGTATAAAAGATTAATACTAAGAAGTAACTTACAGTAACTAATGCTTATTTCCTCCACATGCCACTTTCTAAAGACTCTGCCTGAAAGAAAATACACGAATGTAACAATCATTTTCTTTTGAGCCTGATGCAAAATTTAGTCAAGAAAGAGTTAGTGTGCTTTTTTTCTTCCTGAAAATGTGCTGTAAATGTGTCTTAACATGAAATGCCAAACTGCAGTTTTGGTTACTGGCTTTAGCATGAAATAGATGTTCTTTTAATACGTGAAAATACTAAAATATTAGCTTATTAACTCCGAGGATTTTGCATATGACAGGCAGGAGAAGGAGGCATACATCAGAGCAAAATACGTGGAAAGAAAGTTTGTAGAGAAGCAGCCTATGTCAGTATCTCTGCTTGAATCTGGAACAAAAGTTTTGCCTCAAAGTCAGGAAGAGAAAAGGCACAGTGGCCCTGAGAAATCCTTTTTGGCAGGGGAACAAGGTGCGGCATCCCAAAAAGGTATTTACACCCTTCTCTCCTTAGCTGTATTACATTGTTCTTTTCCAAGTAACACTTTTTTTTTTTTTGGTATTAAATGATTTTTCTGCCTCGTGCAGAGAAATTGGCATCTGTCCTTTAATGGGTCACAGCCTAGTTCAGAAGCATAAGGGAGAAAAGCCTTGTTCGCAGATAGGCATTTTTAGGTGGGGAAGAATTTGGAGTGGGGATGCTTATCATTCAGAACCATATTAACCACCTTCTTTCCTCCGTATTTTCATCCTTTTTTTTTTTTTTTCTTTTTTTAATCCCAATAACCTTCTTTCCTGCCCTGTCCCTCCCCTCCTGCTGCTTTGTGCTTTGCTAACTTGCATGTCCCAGCGGTTGCTGTAAGTAGCGACGAGGCGAGGCGGGAGTCTCTGTTCTGTCCTGATGAACTAGATTCACTCTTCTCCTACTTTGATACCTCTTCAAAACTCCGTAGTAGTAAGTACTACAGCTGTGGCGTGTTCAGTATGTGCACTAGTGATCCATTGTGTGCTCTGGCCATCTCCCTGCCTTCCATTTATTGTCTTCAGGCTGCTGCATTGCTTAGTGTTCTCATGAAATAATTTAAGCTTTTTTACTTATCCTGATCTTTTCCTTTCTGGTTCTCTTTGACATTTATTATTAGAATAAATGTTAGTTGCAATATGTGACTTCATCTTTTTCTATGGATGTATTAAGAGTATTGAATAATTACTAATTAAATGAATGTATTCAGGACCAAGTATAAGAGCTTGCTTTATTATCATGGTATCCATGAAGAGCAGGTAACTTCTGGCGTGCATAGTAACTGCAGTTTCTCCCCAAAACAGTACGAAGCAGTGACAGTGGGATCCAGCAGTGTGCTGATGAGAGCAGAGAACACCTTGCCTCCACTGTGTCAGTTAACAGTTTGTATGAACCAGGTGCGTTAGGCTTTGCTCTTCAGGATCAGAATTCCATCACTTCTTGGTAGCCTGGTCTTGTCAAAGAGATTAGGACTTGGTGGGACAATTCAAATTTCCTCTATCCTGGGGAGCAGAAACATTTTTAGCAAGGGTAATGATTGCTTGAGTGACCTTTCTTCTCCTCCAGGCTTGGTAGAAAGATTGGCATTGAATCCTTCTAAATCAGTTACGAGAACTATGTTCTGTGTTTTTCCAGTCAGATGACAGGGATAGTCTGTATCATTTGAGCCAGAACTGGGTTTTCAGACAGAGCAATGCTGCATTTTCCTATAGAGAAGTCTCCACAGAAATGTGGAATCCTTTAGTAAATATCTAAATCCTTGAAGACAGAATTCCTGTTAAGTCTAAGATCATGGGTTTTTATGTGTTATTTGAGCATTTGCTTAATTTTGTATTTTACTTACGTGGAATTGACAACATCTTTGATCACTACCCTCCTCTTTACACAGATTTATGAATTGATTGTCCCTAATGTTAGCATCCTGGTCTGACTAATGTATTGAGTATGGCTTGTCAAAATATCCCATAACATCAAAGCACTCTTCAGGGCTGTGTTTTAAATCCAAGAGTTCACAACTGTGATTTGTAGGGAAGCAGCATGTGGCATGGATCCTTTCTTTGGCTGAGTTGTTGAAACACTTACGATAATGTAACTTATGAAAGCTTATACATAACAACATCTTTATCTCCCAGATTTCACTCTGTACAAGTGTTATGAGATGAAAAGATTTTTCTTTAGTCCAGAAGATTATAGCCACAGCAAGCAATTGGTAAATGGCAGTGCTATCTTGTAATGCAGACTAGGTCAGAGCAGTATTAGCCTCACATTCAGGTGTCTCAGGCTATTGCAGAGAAACATATATTTCTATGAATATCTCTGCAGGAAATCAGTTTATTCATATATTGTAGTATAGGATGAAACACACTTCTAACTTAGAAGTAATTCCTTAGAAATGACATGGATTGAGTAGATTGAAGGATATTCACACATGCCAGTAATGTGGAGAGACTGTTTTCTGGATGGTAATAATTCTGTGTGGTGGCCATGCCTGAACACTGGAACAAGATAAAGTCATCTGTGACTTCTCTTGGCAAAATGGGGCACCAGTGCACAGCACTTTGCAAAACCCGAGCTACCTTATGCCAGAGAAATTACATTTTTGGTCAGAATTCCAGGAGGTACCTCCTAAAAGCAGGAATTAGATAAGCAATTTTGTTTTTTTCTTTTTTTCAGAAGGAGACAAACAAGAGTCTTCTGTGTTCTGTGACTCCAAACAGCCTAGTCCAGGACTGCAGCTGTATCGAGCTGCCTTTGAGAAGAACCTTCCTGAGATGGCAGAAGCCCTGGCCCATGGAGCTGAAGTGAATTGGGTCAACATAGAAGAAAACAAAGCAACCCCCCTCATTCAGGCAGTGCGAGGGGTATGTGATGGACAGCACTGGCCGATGCTGGGGGAGGGGAAGGGAGATAATAGGGATATTTCTGTGTCACTGTTCCCTTGGAACTGCTAGCTATGCTAATGATTGGGAAGGCAAGGCTGAAATTGTCTATACAGTGTTTTCTCAAAGATGTTTCTGAAGTAATTTCTCCTGTTAATGCTTAGCTGGGAATGCTATAACCTTGTAGTGTCTAAAGTTCACATGGAAGCAAATCCCTTTTGTTTCCTTTTCCACATGACTCTGTGGTGAGAAAGCAGATCAGATTTGGCTCCTGTTCTAGAGATCTGGTGCTGAGTTTCTTTGCTTTTATTCCATAGGGTTCCTTGGTTACTTGTGAGTTTTTGCTGCAGAATGGGGCCAATGTGAACATCAGGGACATAAAAGGAAGAGGACCCCTGCACCATGCAACGGTTCTAGGACACACTGGGTAACTCACTGCTCCAGAATCTCCATCCTTTGCTGTAGTCGTCAATGTGAAGCTTCTTAATTTCCCAGAATGTTCTGGCATTTTAGTATATATCAGGTGATCTAGGGTTTTCTTCAACTTCTTTGTTGAGTGAGGAAATAACATTTTGAATGAGCTGTTTCACCTGCTGGCAAAACACACACCTATTAACACACTTAGGTCCATGTTGTAGAAACACCTGTTAATAACACTTTGAATTACTATGAACTTCTGGCTCATGAGAACTCTTGAGATTTTTCTGATTTGCTTAGAAATATGATAGAAGTAAGAGAAATAGTGGTGGGTGAGAGCCAAGGCCTTTAATGACTTATCCCATCTGTGTTGCACTGAGTGACTCAATGCACTGCAGTACAGCTTGAGTTTGGAATTGTGGCTTTTAACTGAAACCCTGAACCAGCTCCATTCAAAGGAGTATGCAATAATCTGGTTAGTAGTGCCCAAACACTTTTAATGCATGAATTCTGAGTAGAGTGCAACAACTTGAAGAGTGTAAGCCATAAGGTCAGTCAGGTTGCCCTGTTTTTCAAGATGAAGAATTAGAATAGCAGAGAAAAATGACACCTGTTTCTGTTGGGTAAATGAGACACGTGTGAACCACATTCATTCCTGCAATGATTTATCTTGCTCAGGGATTCTTGGCTGTCATGGTAAAAGGGATCAAGTGTTTTGTCCTATGACCTGAGATGATACAGAAGGTGGAGCCTCCCTTCTTAAGGGCTCAGCTCCTTGCTGCACTAGCCTGATTTGAGTCAGGCTCTTTCTAATGTGGATTAAGTAATTAAAGTGTTTGCTTATTACTGTGCTAATGTCTTCATTGTACTAGATGAACAGCACTGGTTTGATATGTCAAAGAGACTTTAGTCCATTTAAACCAAACATGCTGCATCCAGCTTGAATTTATTTGCTTTTTCCTTTAACCTTGTGGAAAATATTACTTTTTTTTTCTAAACAGACAAGTGTGTTTATTCCTAAAACGAGGAGCAAACCAGCATGCCACTGATGAAGATGGGAAAGATCCACTGACTATAGCAGTAGAAGCTGCAAATGCAGATATTGTAACACTGTAAGTTGCACGTTCTGTTTTTCACTAGGTAACCAGGTTTTCCTGTTCTAAGTTTAAAAATATAAGAAATATCAAAACTCCTTTCAGATAAAAACAGGGAGAGGAAAGGAATATTCAAGCAAAGGAGTAGTCAAGGAAATGCACAAATTATAGTCAAGGAAAATGCATAGATTACTTCATTGGCTGGAGGTTCAGGAGTGTGTTGTAGGTCTTGAATTGCCCCAGTCAGTTGTTTTTGGTGTTTTAAAGATGACTCTGTTGTTCTTGTTTCCTAAACCCCAGGTTGCGCTTAGCGAGGATGAACGAAGAGATGCGAGAATCGGAAGGCCTCTATGGACAGCCAGGTCAATATTCCACTAATAACCACACTGAAATGCAGTATAAGAAGTGTATTCAGGAATTTATCAGTTTGCAATTAGATTCTTAGGGCCTGAGGGAAGTTTAAGATAGCTTCAGACAGTGTTTTCTTATAAACAGCCAACATATCTTCAAGCTTCGTGGAAATTCACTGCTGTGACTTTGTCAGAGTATTTAGGAGACCTAGAAGGAGAAGGTGTAAAGTAGAGTAGTGTGTGTTACTACAGCCATTACCAACCTGTTTTGCTGGTAGTTGTTCAGTTTTCTCCTGTTGATGTTCCATTGACATTCATGTAATGTTAGGAGTTACCTGACATTATTTAATAGCAGCCTGGTGACCTGGGTTGCTCAGAGACAGTTGAGAAGTTCATCTTATTACAGGATACCATTCTTCTTCCTGTAGAATGGTCCTTTTTTCTTTTGTAAGAAAAAAAAAATGCTTGCAGACCAATGTAAAAAAATGTACATGAAGTACTTCAAAATAACTCCAGACAGAAATGGGAAAGTATTATTTCCTCAAATTTTATTTTAAAATATTTTTATTTAAGATGCAAATAAGAAACAAAACAGTCATTCTTAAGTATGTATTTTTGTATGCATAGTATCATACCATTTGATAAAAAAGAAATTAAAAATTGGCAGACATTTGAGTCAACTGGGAGAAGAAAGTAACAAAAATTCTATTTATTGCATATGTGCAACATTATTCTCAGGCACCCCTTCCCAATTTACTTTCTGATGTGATATTTATGCAGCCCTTTCTCCTGTTACAGTATGCTGCCATAGGAACCTCAATCTCATGCAAATATCAGTAATCAAGGCACACTTGACTGTCAAGTTAGACAGCTAAAAACAAGCTGCTATGCCTGGCAGTACTGAAAAGCAAACCTTATTTTTTAAGGTCAAGTGCCAAGTACTCTCAGCTCACTCCTATAAAGCCCTTATGTTATCTTCCACCAGTTCATAAGGGTTATATGTGCTTATGTCTTTTACCAGATTGGGGCTGGAATATACTAAAGAGGCAACATGGAATCTCATGTCAGTGTCCCAGATGAAGTCTCTTAAACCAAATTTACTTTCTTCTTAAGAATATAAATTTTTAAAATTTATTTTTAAAATTTATTTTTAAGCAAATCTTCTAGAAAATTAAAACATAAAACTGCTACAGACAGACACTCAAATATTTCTTTGGCAGAATAACAGATAATTTTAAAGTATGTACTTGATTATCAGCTTAAATGAGGAAGAATTCCCCACTTGGAAAATGTAGCAGGCAACATGTGTGAAAAAAAGTCAGTTTGGTCCCTTAGAATGTAAAGCTGTTTTCTGATACCATGTGCAGTACTTCACTGAGGGGTTGAAGGGAACAAATGCAGAAGTATTTTTGAATTCTCCCATTTTTATTTTAAGAGGCAAAAAGAATAGCTATCAGTTTCAAATGGCAAAAAGCCTTTGTTTCAAGAGAGTCAGGTATTTAGATTTAAAAGCTCTGTGCTAAATCATCAATTAATATCTTATATAATGTAGTTGACCCATCACAAGTCCAGACTTGTTATAAAGCAGGAAATGTTTCTATAGGTTGTACAAAAAGCCTCAGTTGGTTACTAAACATTACAATTCTTTCTTAAAATGTTTCTTTCATAACAAATACCAGCCGTAATTACATGAAAATCTGAATGTGCTGAAACTGGAGATGAGGGAGATTATTTTCTCTGACATCTCATTTAAAATATTTATTAGACAGATTCTTCAGTTAGATGAAATAAAGAGCTGGCCAAGTCTTTCCATGAAAATATTTTGAGCTTTTTATCAACGTATATTGCAAGTAGAATCTAGAGACTGCAGCTGATAAAATCTGATCCAGATGTTTTACAGATAGTATCTGATCCTTGTGAACAGGGGAGACTGCCAATGGAAAGCAGAGGCTGCCAAAGGGCACAGAGCTTCCCTGGAATGTTGGGGAGGTGTCATTAGAATAATGACTGAAATTCAGGCCCCAGGTTGTAGCTCAGTGTCCCAGCCAGGAGATCTTAAAGGTCTCTTCCAACCAAACGATTCTATCATCTTTGGGCAGCATAGCTCTGGTCTCTGATTCTTTACTTGCTCAAGTCTCTGTTAAAAGTCTAAGTAAGTATTTGAGTGTTGGCACTGTTAATGGCACTGTTACTGCCTGGTAGCCTGCTAGAGGGCTGGTGACTGTAGGCATAAGCACAAAACCTGTCTCTGCTGTCAGAGGGGGAGGCAGGTCTTTTTCCCTGCATATACATGTGAAATCATCTGCATTGCCCTTAGTTGAGAATGATTCTAGAAGAAAATAAGATTTTCCAGACAGTTGAATGTTTGCTGGGACCTGTGTTGAGGATAAATAAATATCTGTGTGAGTTTGCTGTCATCAGTGAAGCCAACTAGGTGTTTCTCTGCAGCTGATCAACAATCACTAATGTAGCTAATGGCATCAGTATTTCTAATTTGAATATATCTGCCTGGTTTGAGCTGCTGAGAGAATGGATGGATTGCTTTGCAAGTTGCAGTTGGTCTTCCAAAATCTCTCTAGAATGAGAACTAGCTGAAAAGAGCTTGTTCCACAGGATGTTCATTTCTGGCAGTAGAAGCCATAGGCATCATTTGTACTGTTTCTTGTATATTACTTGAGTGCTCATCTTCTGGTGCTACAGTAAGTCTGTTAACTATTTAATATCAGTATTGCTACTTTCTCTTCTTGAATGTATGATGTGTGCCTTTTGAGTTACTCTGGTGTTAAATGGCAAGGCAGTGTGACAGTATTTTTGTACATGAAATCTGCACTTTAGGGAAAACGTTGCTTGGAAAGGGAATTTCCAGAGTTCAGTTTTAAAGTAGAGTTTTAAAATAAGTGTAAGGTTTACAGTATTAAGTATTTTAATGCAGCATACAAACTAAAGGGGCACTTTATTTTAGTCTATTTTTGTATGTAGTATTTTTGTTATGTAATAGAGGCAAAACCAAAGCCCCGGTGGATCTTGAAAAAATAGCTTTTGGTTTTTTCCTTTTGAGATAATTTGAAAGAACCAAATATTGAAGCCAGTGGAACCCACTTATGTATCAAAAGCATGATTGCTTTTATCAAACAACCTTGATTCTGGTTTGTGCTCTTCACAGCTGTTCTTTTGGTGAATGTTACAACTCCATTTGGTGCTTCTCTCCCAGAAACCCTTTCAATAAAATGGGTCCTGTGCCTACTTCATCTCCAGCACATACTTGAAACTAGATCTGAAGCCAGAAGGGAATTTCACTAGAACTGACTTTTCTTAACAGAGCAGTATTGAATGTATTTACCTTTTAAAGTCTGGGAATAATTGTGTCATTCCATTTTTATCTAAACCCACATGCCATGCATGTTAAATATTTCTGAAAGGTCAGTTATTATTTTCTGAAAGTCTCATCTCCAAAAAACTAATAGTTCTACTATAGGAAATGTGCATTAAAAAATGAGAGATCAAAACAATGTAACTTTTCACTATAGTGCAAGCTTTTAAACACTAAAATAGCCTTTTATAATGGCTGTTTGGAAAAAAAAAAAAAAAGTGGTGGAATAATACTTCCACAATTATACTGGGGGAACAGCAGAAAAAAATAGACATGCATGAGGAGAGAGATTTTGGGTTGATTATTATTAATCAAAATAATTATATAATATTAATAATAATAATTAATTTGGTTTATTATTATTAATCAAGCTGTCAGCAAGGTGCTGTAGTGCTGTGATCTTGTGTCCTATGTGGCCATCTATGTTGGGAAGACAGTAGAATTTGGATGGTTGCATGGTACATGAGTAGACCAAATACTTTGTGTTTAACTTTGAGTGCAATAGGGTATGGTTAACCTTTTAAACTGAAACCTGAACTCAAGGCCCAAAATGCTGCAGCAGATGAAAGAATGTGGAAATGTCCATTTTCAAGTGGCAGAAAGTGACTTGGCAATGACTTGAGCAGTAATCTTCAGGGGGAGGAGGCCTGGTGAATGGCTGCCATGCCTCATGTTGGATGTTAGCAGTCAGGTTGTGTTGAAGCACAAAGGGTGAAGGAGAACAAAAAAACCCTCAAACCCAAACCACAAAATTAAACCCAAACCAAAAAAAAACCCAACCAAACCCACAACCAAAAAGATGTTGAAGGAAAGTATCATCACTCTTAAAGACAGAGGTGTAAGGAATGTTCAGTTATGCATGTAAAAAATGAAATTTGCAGAAGCAATAGACCAAAAGCATTTATGAACAATAATTTACCTACTTAGGATTGCTGCTTTTATTCTGTTGTGTGCTGATTTTTTTTTTTTTAATGGAGATTTCTGTCTGGCTGTAAGACTTCTGACCTCTGTTTCCAAGTGATCTTTATGCCACAGTTCTTTTCTGGTTAGCACTTCCTTGGAAAAAGTGGGATTTTATTCTTCAATAGCTAATAAACATTTTTCTTTTTATCTTGCTTTAAAATGCTTTCATTTTTCCTTTCTAACTCTGAACTTTCCTCTGTGTGGCTGCCTGTGAGGTACAATTTCAGGTATAGTTTGGCTTTAATTTGCTTCTAGAGAATGTGCATGCAAGTAAACAGTCCCAGAGAGTTTCCATCAGCTTCATTCCATCTATAAGCAATCTCTATCCATGTTATCCAGCAACTGGTAGCACAGTAGGGCATTTGTGCCAGTGGTGGGTGTGTGTGATGTTGGCTCTCACAGATGTTTAAAACTCTTTACCTTTTATTTTCTCCCTAGGAGATGAACTTTATCAGGACATTTTTCGTGACTTTTCTCAAATGGCATCAAATAATCCAGAGAAGCTCAACCGTTTCCAGCAGCCTGATTCCCAGAAGTCTTAAGTGTCAAGATGGAAAAGAACCTGATCCTTTCTAGTGCAAGTCTTCTTTTTTTACTTTAACAGAATGAATTGTATGCATTTTGTTAGATAGTTTGAATAAAATGACCACTCCAGTGTAGCTTTAGGTGGTGGTAGCTGGGGAAATGTATGAGTTGTTTGATGTTCTACAGGACGTATATCTGAAGAAAATGCTTGGAAAAAGGAATATCTGCTAGCCCAGTAGTTCCTGTTGGCAAGTACAAAGCTTGTCTGGCTTTACATGATGTTACAGAGCGTAGCTGTGGGTGCTGCAGACTCTGATCAGACCAGCTTTGCTGTTTCCTATCTCCCAGTGGCATCTGTCCCTGTTGCCATAAGGAATGTGCCTCTGGCAGGAAGCTCTGGGTTGCATTTTCTGGGACTGTTGGGAAGGGAAATTGGGTAATGACTTACTGAGGTGTCCTTCTGTTTGTGGGCCAAGAACTGAAGGGAGTCTCTTAGTACCACACTGTGGTTACAGGTAGGCTGGCAACTCCTGCCCCTTTGCAAGCTCTTTCCCAGTGGAAGCTTTGACAGCAGGCTGGCCTTGGATGCTGGTGACTGCAGGTCAGTCACAACGGGTATATATCCCAGAGGACCAAATTTCTAAGAGCAGTAAATTTTCCTGTGTTTTTTCTCTTTAATTAAACTTCGTGCAGCAATTACACTTTTAAATGAGCATGTGGAACATTTCATGAAAAATAAACTTAATCCTTCTGCTTGGTTTGTAGTATTTTGACATCAAAACTTGAAATTTAAGAGATGAAAGTCAATATGGAGCCAATGGAGTTTGTGTAGAACAGTCATATGAAGGCTATTTGTTACATTTTCTTTTTGCTGTTCTTCCTTCCTAGCCCTAAACTGAATTTATATCATCTCAGATGTAATGCAGCCACCATAAGTTTAAGGGTTCCTTTGATCAGGAAGCAGTATCCTTTATGATCTGCACAGATGTGTGTGGATACGTGGTGTTAAAGATGTGCACAAGAAAACCTTTTTGGTGTCAGGTTATTTAATACCTAGGTAGCAATCACCTGAAGCCCCAAACCAGCAGCTGCAATGCTTGACACTCCCTTTGCTAAATAGGCAACTGGGGGAGAATTTTTAGGTGACATAGTATTAAAGTGAGCTTTTAATAATCCTAATAGCCATGGCATTATGCTAACCTGCTGCTTAAATGTATTTAGGAAATTAATTATATTCTCTCCAAGCTGTCTAAAAGAAGCAAAATTGGGGGAAAAAATCTGTAAACTATGGTAAAATTAAAGCTTCTCTTGTTTGAAATTTCCCCAAGATATTTCAAATATTTATAGTTTTGCAGTAAATGTATAAAAATGCATCAAATCTGGATTATTGCTGCAAAGTCCATGGCATTTTAGAATTGTCTGATAGATTCTTTTTCCAAGCAGAGGAATCTTTTACAAGAGTTCTTGCTTTGTGTGTGGTCTAATTATGCTGGGAAAAGCAGACTCTGTTCATTTAGTCTGAATAGTAAGAAATTTAGGAATATAACCTGTAAGCAGTAATTTCTAGTAAGTTGTTTCTTAAATAGCTGCCTATGAAATGTTAATATACTTCCTAACCTGCAGTATTTATCAGCAGTGGATGTTTCAGTAGATCTTAGAGAAAGTGAAGTTCCCTGTGTACAGATGGGAGACTGTAAAATGTAACTATGTATAGTATACACTGTAGATTAGTTTTTTTTCTAAAGGCTTGTCCTTTGCAGCCTACATGACAGGCAGTAAATAGCGTGGCTGGCTGTAATATAAAGCTGCATAAAGTTTAATGATATCTCTGTCCATGCTGCTGGAAAAAATGTCCAATACACTTAATTCAGTATCTCCACTGGTGTTTTCCTTGCCACAAAAAAAAAATCAGTGACAGATTTTGCAGGACAGTTTCCTGTAGATCAGCTCCTTCCCTGTAGCTCTGTGGATCCATGTGCAGACCCTGACTCTCCCTGCTCTGGGAAGGTGCATCAGGCTAGTTATGCTAAAGGACTCATAGCAAACATGATACAGGGGTTGTGTGTTCATTCCTTGCCAGGAGCCCTGGAGTCTCTCCCTGGCTCAGGCAGCAGGTGTGTCCCTCCCAGTCCATTTCAGTGCCCCAGGGTGTTTGCTCCATCGGGTGCAGCTCGTGTAAAGCCAATGTGCCATGAAGCTGCTCCAGATGTATAGAGGGCTTGGTCTTACCAGCCACTGCAGCCTCAGGGCTCCAGGCACAGGGTTCAGCCTTCAGAAATACCAAGAGTGGTTACTGACACAGCTCTGAAGAGCTGGGACCACTTCTGACTCCAGTGCTAATCTTCTGCTCAGTAATATTAGGAAAATTCCTTTTTTTGAATTGGTGAGATACAAAGCAGTAGATTAACAATTTAAAATCAGCTTTCATATGTGTTTTTAGTAATTTACTAGATAGCCCATTGAAAAGTTTTTATACTCCTCACCCTAGTCAGAGTTAGGATCATGTGTTCCAAAAATTTCTTGGAAAGACTAATGTCAAGGAGCTTGACACATATTCTAATACATCTTAATTCAGAAGTGTAACTTACTGATGTTGCAGGATGAGTAAAACTGTGTCTGTGGTGTCTCCCCAGTGGTCTCTACTCTTTGGATTGTTAGTAAGTTTTCATGTTTTATGTTAATGTCAGTGCAATGCAGATGAACTTAAACTTCTGAATTATCATACAGAATTATGCCACTGAATTATACTGGACGTGATGGGATTATCTCCCCTAAATTTGGGTGAAGGTGGTAGAAGGTAAGCTTTGCTTTCCCAAGCTGTACATACTGCAGCCTGGACACGAGTTCCGGTTTTCCTTTGTACATTGTAGGCTTCAGCCTCCTTACCAGTCCAGGAGGCCCCTGCAATCAGTGGCACTCTCCACTGAGTGCAGCAGCCTTGGACTGTACCTTGTGGCTACCACTGTGTGCTAAGGGATCCTGTGTCCATGCTGCTTTTTTCACTCTGGGGGGGTTTTATATTTTACCAGTTTATATACTGAGCTGAAATAGTTCTAGAAAATGCAACCAGACCTTCCAACTGCTGCCAGCAAATCCCTGTACAAGTTTCTCCTGTTTGCAGTATGACATTGGTACACACATTGTGCAAGTACCTTTGTAGTACTAAATAATGAAGGTGAGAAACAGAATAAGCATGGGGTTGGCTGTGATGTTTCCAGGACCTTGTTGCTTCTCTGCAGCCATCACAAAGTGTGGATGTTCACGCTGCTTCTTGATCGTGAGAATCTCAGATGACACAGTGACTGCAAAAGGACTGTTTGCTAGAATTACATATGATGTTGAAGTACTAAGGCCATGATATTTTTATGCCGTCACAAGGACTGAGAACAATTCTTCTGATTATTTAATGCACTTGGAAGTATTCTGAGAGTTGGTTTTGCAAACTACCCTTTCTGCCAGTTCACAGCTGGATCTTTTTCCCAACTTGGAGTGTATGCCTCGAGCTTGTGCAGCCCGATGGCCACGGTGCCTGGCTCTCCTGCGTGCAAAAAAACAGGGACAACTCCACAAAAGTCAATATGGGGGGAAAAGGATGAATGTCCCACTTTAGTACATTCCCTTTCATACACTTGCTTTACCTTTCTACGCACAGTGTTTTCTCTTCCCATGGAAGCAGATGATCGAGGAGGAAAAAAATCCCACTCACTTTTTGGTTAGGATCTCAGACTTTCCATGTTTTGATAACAATCACTGAGACACTGTTGCTTCCTCAAGCAGAGAGGTTACTCTGTCTCAAATGAACTTTTTTTTTTTTTTTTTTTTTCTTTTATATGCCTCTCCCACTGTCCTGGGTCTTTTTTAAGCATTCTAGGAGTCAAATGCTCATGTTCCCCCTTAAGCTGTAGCTGTAAAGAATGTATAACCCCCCTCCTTCACATTTAATGGGGCTGTAGACTTTGTATCTAAAACTTGAATGTAGCGCGCCGGGGTTTGTCGCTGTACATGGGCGGAACGCGTCATTATTCCCTTTGTAGTTAAAGGACTGTACATGCTGTAAGGATTGTAAATACCGTACTTGATTAAACATTTGTAAGCTGTGAGCGGCCTCGTTGTGCGGGCGGGGAGGGGCGGGGAGAGGCGGCCACGCCCCGCGATGGCGGCGGGCGGGGAGAGGCGGCTCCGCCCCGTGATGGCGGCGCTGGGCCGCGCGGCACGGGGCTGGGCGCGTTCGCAGCCCTGGGCTCTGGCCTTGGCCGCCGCCGTGGCCGTCTGCGCCTTCTACTACCTGGGCGGCGGCGGGGAGACCTTCTCTAGCGCCACCCGCCGCCTCCGCGCCACGCCGCCCGCCCCGGCCCATCGACACCCTCAGCGCGCCGGCGGCGGGGAGGAGGCGGCGGGGGAGCGCCAACTGCACCTCCTGCTGATGTTCACCAAAGCGGAGCGCAGCCCGGCCCTGCGCGACAAGGGGCGGGCGGCCCTGCGCTCCCTGCTGCGGCACGGCCGGCTGGGCGGCGGGGAAGCGCTGCACCTTCACCTCGTCACCGACAGCGCCAGTCGCGACATCGGCCTGGACCTTCTGCGGGACCTGCTGCGCGGCGCCGCCTTCCGCCACCAGGTGAGGGGCGGGCGGGCGGGGGGCCGGGCCTGCGCTCGGCCGCGGCCCAGGGGCGTGCCCGCGGGGAGGCCCGGGCCTGGGCTCGGCCACCGTCCCCAGCTGAGCCGCTCTGGCTGCCGGGGAGTCTCACGGTGCTCAGACTTCCGTACCCTCCGGCGGGGTGTCACAGAGGGAGCGCGGGGGATTCCAGGTAGCGTCCGCCTGCCTGTAAGACAAAGGGAGCAGCAGCCGGGTGAAAAGGTGTTTCCCTATGGACATCCCGTGCTCCAGCCAACTGCAGAGGGCGTGAGCTCCCCGCCATGGCCGGGAAGCCCGTGTCTCCTCTACTGCCTCAGCCTGCTGCGGGGCTAGTCCTGTGAGCCGAGACCCTGCGCTGCCCTCCCTCCCTGCTGGGATGTGTCCTGGGGCAGCTCGGTCATTATCTTACCGGGTCTGGGCAGCTGCGGGGCCTGGGAACACCTCTGGCCAACCACTTCTGCTGGAGAAGAGCAGTTAGTCCAAGTAGCGATGCTCCTTTTCGAGAGACCCTGCTGTTGGTTCAGCAGCTCAGTGTAAAGGCCACGTGTGTTTGTGTGTGAATGGCTTCCCAAGTGGTCCTGCAGGACCGTGACCAGAAAAGGCTGTTGCCCTGTGGCTAGCAATTCTTGGAAAGGGGAATGGAGAGCCTGCAAAGGGTGGAGTGCTGCTGCATGCAAACGTTCATCCTGCCAGAGAAACAATTCTACCTTCTAAAAGCAGTCAGTGCAGTCCATGCAGAGCCCGGCTTGCTTTCACATCAAACAAGTGTCTGAAAAGTGCAGTATTAAATTCAGAGGCTTTGTGTAACCTGACTCTCCTGTGCGGTGCTGCTGCAGGGTATTGCTTGCAAGTGTCCTCTGCTTCTGTTGTAACTTTTAATTTGTCACCTTTCAGGTGTTAAATGCCATCTGAACTCTGCTGAGATACGTAGCTGGAGACGTAACCATAATCTTGTTCATATAGATCGTTTGCTGGTAAATAATTGGTAAATAACCTCTCCTTTTCCTTCTAGAGCACTTCACTGGTGCTGGTGCTGGTGCTCAGTCAGGTCCCATGTCTGCAGTGGGTAACCTCTGCTGTGTCAGCAGAGCTGGGCTGGCTGGAGGGGGTGTGCCCAGCTGCCTTCAGGAGGATTCCTCCCTGCTGCAGCAGGCAGGACTAGTGATGCCCATGAAGGTGCAGTGCAACAGCCTAGCTCAGGTTTGTGGCATTGTGTCCCCTGGAGTGGAAGGACCCTCAGGCCACCATCGCATACAGATTCTTTGCAGACACCCTTCTGTGCATGTGGCTGCCCTGCTGCCATCTCCTCAGAAACCAGATTCCTCTGGGCAGCCTTGCCAGCATTGCTTCTCCAGGGGCATGTGGGTTGTGTTGAGTGTTGCACAGGGTGGGGGTGAAGCTGGGGCATGCAGGTGTCTGTTCTGGCCTCTGTAGGCATGAGTGGCCTCGCTGTAAAGCCTGGCTCATAGCTGGGGGAGTAGGTGTTACACCCAAACTGATCTCTTGGGTGTAAGCAAGTGGTGGCTGGAGGTCTGGAGGGCTGAGGTGAGATCTTGCTGGCATCTATTAGTGGGACAGCTTCTTCCCTCTTTCCTGGCAGAGCCTGATGTGTCCTGGTTTCAGTGGCCAGCCTGTGAGTGGCAGTGCACTTCAGGTCTGTGCGCTTACTTGGTTTTAGGTGAAGTTGCTGGTGCAGAGCAGAGGCTGTTGCCTGCTCCTCCCGTGTACAGCTTTACCCCTAAGGCTGCACCAGTTTCTGCTACACCAGCGGGTGATAGTGTCTCTATTCTTGCTGTGGTCTACCCCATTCCTCCTGTTTATCAGCAGGAAACATCACTTGGACCTTTAGTGCTGCTAAACTTGATCAGGTTGATCTGATGCTCAGATATTTCCAGCAGCAGCCCATCTCCCTCCTGAAATCTCTCCTGTCCTGGCTTTCTTCATGTCCACAGAACAATCTCCTGGTTCTTATGCTGTTTTCCTAGAGCAGGCCCAGAGACAAGGTTGTCAGGTGCTCAAAGGGCAACTTGAGCTGCCGAGGCAGGATTGATAAAACCCCTGAACTTTACTTTTTCTTCGCAAAGATGTGATTTGGGCTCTGCTTTTGAAGCTGAACTTGCCCTCTCCTCCCAGCAGAGCTGGGATCAGTTGGACCTTTTGTTAGAGTGAGGCCCAGTGATGGGATTCCAACCCCTGGGAAAGGTCATGGGCCAGCTCTTGTCTCTTCCCAAGCAAATCGAGGGTATTCAAAATCTCTTGGAGAGGGCAGCAGCCGGCTGGAGGCTACGGGGGCAGCGTGCAGAGGAGGCTGAGAGCAGAGGGGCTTTGGGTGTACCCGCCCTGCTGGGCAGGTCCCGCCTGAGCTGTCCCGGTCCTGGGGCAGTCGTGACGTGGCGTCCCCGGTGCCTCAGTGCCTGGCCAGATGTGTCCCAGATGTGAAGCTGGGAGCGCAGCGTGCAGGGGCGAGCGGCAGGGGGAGCTGCTGCTCCGCGCTGCGGGGCTCGCCCGGCTGTTCAGCGGGGAGCGGCGGTGCCGGCGGGACCCGGTCGGGAAGCACCGGGAGTGACGATGCCGGTGGAAGGACTTGCCGCAACCTGCCCCCCCCGTGGCTCGTCCTCCCAACCCCGGCTTGCGGAGCTTCTGCTGGGCTTGTTCCAGGGAGTTTTCGCTTGTGGTTGCGGGGAGCGTGTCCCGTCCCCGTGTCCCCACAGCCCCTCCTGCTTCCCGCCGAGCGGGAAGTGCCCGGGAGCGATCCTGGGCCGGTCCCCGCGGCCGATACTGCGCTGCCGGAGAGCTCCGACTCGCCCCTTTCCTGCAGCTCCGGGATGCGTGCTCTGACTCCTTGTGCTGATTCATATCGCTTATTTATTCCGTTCCCCTCCGAAAATAAAAATAACTGCACGCTCTGCTCGTTGCTTTTCCTGGTTGCTTGTTTGGATCGGCCCCGAGGAGGATGCTGCCAAACGCTGACTCCGTGCAGGGACGAGCTGGGTCCAAGTAACTGAGCCGATCACAAGAGGAGGGAAAGTTAAATTAAATGTGCGTTGTTTTATTTTCCTAGTGAATAAATTGAAAGGGTCTTTTCTCCGCAATGGATGTGGGCTTGTAAAACTGCTTGCCTAGGAAATCCCTAGAACTTACTTTCCTTAATGTCCTCAGCAAACGTGGTCAGATTTAGCTACAGGGATTTACTGAAAGCTGCTACACAAATAAAGAATGAAGTACAAAATTAGCAGCAGATCAGCAAGCTGTGCTAAAGTCAGCAGTGGGGAGAGGAGAAGCCCTCTCAGCCCTGGAGAGGCTGTGCCCAGCCTGTGACTGTGGGAGGAAGATTCAGTTACTCAGGAGCTTACTTTGCAGAAGTGCCTAACCAAAAAGTGGGTGAAAGACACATTTTTTTGTTTGTTTGTTTTCTTTGGCAGATGAGGGAAGGCTGTGGCTGGAGTTTCAGGAGTCATTTTCCCATGATTTTTGTCCACTGGTGCTTGGCACTCTGCCGTTTTCAGAGGTGACTGGAATTGGTTTGACTTTTCTTTCCCCCTGCTCAGCTGTTTCCTACGTCCTGTGCAGACCTCAGGCTGCCATCGCAGGATGCAGAAGGGCACTTAGTGGTGCTGGGTTTCTCCTCTATGTTTCTCCAGCTGGCCAAGGTGGGCTGGAAGCAGAGCATCGGCCATCCCAGTGGTGGTGGTGCTGAGCTCTGTGCCCAGGAGGTCAGAGCAGTGGTGTTTTGCCATGTTTAGTCACTGGGTATTACCACTGGCAGCACCGGTTGGCACTGCTGACGTGCTGCCAGTTGCTGCAGCGCTGCCGGTGCTACCGGCCTGGCAGGGCTGGGGTGAGATGCTGCCCCTTGTGTTTCCGGTAACCAGTTTCCTCCCCTGTGGTGTCCTGGGGACTGTGCCTTGCTGTCCAAAGCCAGGTGTGGCTGTAGATGAGCTCTCCCGAAGCTCTTTCCTGGTACGTGGTGTTCTGTGTTTTTCCTGCCCTCCTCCCGCAGGCGCTTGGCCCCGCGCCCAGCAGTGGGACGCCAGCAGCGTGGCCGCCCTGCCGACGGACGTGCTGGCTCTGGAGCCTGGAGGGCTGACAGCAAAGGTGGCTGTTGGGGTGTCCTCCCCAGAAGGGGGGCTGTGGAAATGACACTGCGGCTGTCCTCCAGCGGTGCCGTGCTGTGGAGTCAGGATGGCCTCGTTCCCGTGCCTCATTCAGCATGAGCGACTCCTCGCCTCCAATGAGTTCAGCTCTGGTGCCAGGGTGCTTTGATCTGGGTACCATTTTCTGCAAGAAGGTGTGGGAGGAAGAAGCTCCAGACTGCGCTGCCTCCATCTCTGTGCCAGCCTCGCTCGGCATCAAAGCAGCCCCTTGTGCATCCCATGGAGAAGATGGTTGTTGCACCAGCTTACGCTCTGGAGTCACCTTTTTCTCTGAAGCACTAGACTTGGTTTAGTTGTTTGGTTTTTGGTTTGTGGGATTTTTTAATGAAAATGCTATATCCTGTGTATTTAAGTGTAGAGTGCAGGGCTCCTTGCTCTTACGCTGATAAAGTTTTAGTAGGGAAAGGGAGTGAAACCACAGAACCATTGAATCATTTAATTTGGAAGGGACCTATGGAGATGATGATGTTGAGTTCCCTACTGAAGGCAGGGCCGGCTTAGGTCTTGGAATCCCTCAAACAAGGGATATAGGCTCCCCGTTCCAAAATTCAAGTACTGCTGCAAAGTCATGTCCTCTCTGGCCTCGAGATCCTGCAGGACTCTTCCTGCTTCCCTGTCCTGAAAAAGGCCGTGTGACATCAAGTCTCCCCACTCAAGTTCCTGCACTCCCCCTTACTCACACCAGGATGTCTCTCGTCTCTTAATTACACTGAAAATCCCCCTGGTTATCTCTTGTGATTCAGTGACCTGTGTCCTGAACGTAGAACCAGCATCATGCTACGTGGAAGTTCCCGTTTGTTGGACTTTGACCAAAATTAATTATAAGCTTTTAAAACTTCAGTAGCTGACAAGGTACATTTGCAGTTGCTTCTGTTCCTGGCCCATGGCCATGACCAGCAGGCACACCAGGCCTGGTGATGGTGCACGGGCCCCAGCAGGACTGAGGAGTACAGAGCATTGCTGGATGAGCACAAGCAAAGCTCCAGCACAAGCAGGCTGGGATCCATCTAGAGAAGCTGTTCATCTCTGCTGTAGCTCCTAACATTTAGATTTTCATCAGCAGTCTGTGAACTGTCCTCCCTTTCCCCCCCGCCAGCCCCGGTGGGACGTGCTGCAGAGCTTGCCTCCATGCTGGGCTGAGGCTCAGGAAATCCGGGCTGTGTCCCTGGCCCTGTCACAGCCTGGCTCTGTGGCAGGGAGCAAATCTTGGTCCTTGGGGTAAGTGACGTGGTCTGGCTTCCCTCAAAACAGCGGGAGGCCAGAGCCTGGTGAGAACTGTCACCTCTTCTGATGGACTCCATATGGGAGACCAGATATGTGGTTGCATTACGCAGTGGGAACAGACCAGAAAAAAAAAACCCACAAAACACTGATTGTGTGAATGGATTTGAGTCTCTGCTCATCTCAGTTTCCAAATGGGTGTAAACCCCCTTCCTTCCTTCCTTCCTTCCTTTCCCTGCTGCACTTATCTGGCTCTCGGGGCAGGGGGATGAGCAGGGGCAGTTGAGCCCCTTTATGCAGCTGCTCTGCTGCCATCAGCATTTGTGCTTTAACAGCCCCCCTGGCTCACCCCGTGCTGGTGCCAGCTGAGCAAAGGCTGCCAGTGCTGGGGCAGCAGCTGAGCTGTGTTTCTGGGGTCATCAGCTGAGCCGTGTTTCTGGTGTCTCTCCCAGGTGACAGTCCATGACGTGGATGAGCTGACAGAAAAGCTGTTTCCAATCGTTGCAGCGATGCAGAAACACTTCAGCGCTGGGGCTGGGACCTACTACAGCGACTCCATCTTCTTCTTGTCAGTGGCCATGCATCGTGTCATGTCCAAAGGTGAGCTTCCCAGAGCTGCTGCAGCAGCTGTCCCCACTGACACTGGCTCTCTTTCCTCTGCTCAGAGATGTTATCCAGTGCTGGCTGAAATGCAAAGAAATTACTAAGCTTTTTCACTATGCTCCTGGGGTTCTGCTCCTTCTTACAGCGCCAGACCCTTCGGTCTCCACTGGTGTGAGTGGAGGGAGGCTGTGCCACACAGCAGCTGGCCTTGCCTTGAGCCCTGGGATGGCAGGAGAGGTGAGACAGGAGTGAGTGTGCTTGCCCCACATGTTTCCAGCCCCCCTTCCCATTGGGGTGTCAGCAGGAAGAGGTGCCACGTGCTTTGCTCTCACAAGCATCAGCAGAGAGCTGTTGAGCCCTTCCTCTTGGCTCCAGGGAGCTCTTGGAAAGCGTTGCTGATTAGCAGCCACTGATCACTTATTGTGCCTTCACTCTGCTGTTACTGGTTGTGGGAACAATAAATCTGCAGGAAAACAAGGCAGCTGTCAGAAGAGGCTTGGATCAGTTGCTGCCATGTTTTCCTTCCCCAGCTGCACGTGGGTGCTTCTCTTGGGACCAGCACACTCTCTAGCCTTGGCCCAGTCTCCAAACCCCTTCCCCAGGGCTCCCTCAACCGTGTCTGTTCCTTGCTGGCACTGGCCTCTGGGCTCTCACTGTTGGCTGCCTTGGTGGCCTGACACACTGGTGATGGTGTCATCCCACCCCAGGCTGGCCTTGTGCCCTCCCTGTGCCACAGTAGCCTGGGGGTGGCAGTGGCAACAGGGAGCCCTGGGGTCCTGTCTGGCTGTGCAGCTGCCCCAGGAGGAGGTGACCAGCCTCTAAAAGTTGTTTGTGGATGGCTTGTGGTGGTGGCCTGTTCCCACATGTGTGTGGCTGACAGAGCTGTTGCCATGACTCACTGCCAGCACAAGCACCTCCCCTGGTACCTGGAGCCACTGCCCAGTCCTAATATTCCCTGCAGACTTCCTACAATGGATCTCGGGCTCAGTCTTGCTCTTACTGGGACAAGAGCAGGAGCAGGTGTGACTCCTCTGTGCCTCTTCTGAGCCCTGTCCCAGTTTGGCTCTGCCCAGTAGCTCCTGCCTCTGCACTGGTTCACGAGGCTGCCCCTGGCTTTTCCCCTGCCCTCCTGGCATAGCCATCCCATTCTAGCTCATTAAACAGCCAGTGGTGTTTAATTTGTGTGGACAGTCGCTGGGGAGGGGCAAGCAGGGAGGTGGCCTCCACAGAGAGGGGTGAGGTGGTCCTGAGGGTCCCATCCAACACACACACCCCCCCCCCACTCCCCCCAGTCACTGCAGGCTCTGTTGTTCTTGTATGTGTTGTTGTTCATTCTCCAGCAGACACGGGTCATTTTTTAGTGTCTGGCGTCGTCTGCAGGGCGAGCGCTTTGCAGCCCTGAATACAAACAACAGCACTAATGCTGGTATTAATTCAGTCCTCTGCTTCCCTACCCTGTCTTTACCATGTGCTAAAGATATCCACACCAGAGAGAAGCTGCTCAGTCTGAAATGTCTTTGTGCAGTCCATCGACCTGGGGAATTGTCTCATCTCCTGGCAGGCTTGTTTGTGCTCCAGCCCATGGTCTGCTCAGGGCACAGGATGTTTAAAGAGGCATTTTTACAGTTTCACGAGCTTAGTGTTTGTTTCAGAAGCTGCTAATAAATCTGATTTATATTTCCCTTGCAAGGGAGGGCAGATTTACTGCGCCGGGTGCCTGGTGATTTATGGGGCTGCTGGGGCTCCCCGGCCCCTTCCCTGTGCAGCCAGCACCGGCTGGGAGGCAGCAGGGAAGGCTGGAGCTCTGCAGGTGGCTTTTGCATGCTGCAGGAGTGGCACTGGGCTCCTGCCACCCTCCTGGCTCTGCTGAGCCAGCCCCTGCTGCTGGGAGGAAGCCACCTTGCTACGTTGGAGGAGGACAGACTAAATTTTCCTTTTCAGGCAGTATTAGCATCTTTGTGTGCACCTCTGCAGGCACATCTGGCTCCCCAGTTTAGCACCATTTTTTTGTGGAAGCCAGATTTGTTTGGAAGCTTAACCATCCTCCAGCAAAAATGGGGCCTCATTCTGAATATTAAGCTCTCTTGTGTGTTTGTTTGCATTTGTATTGATCAGTCTATAGGGTTGGGGTTTTTTTCTAACAGACAGTGGCCTTTGCATTAAAGTTGCCTGGCTTTAGTTTCCCAAATTCATAGCTTTTTGAAGAGAGGCATTTCTGTAGTGTCATGACTAAGTGATTTGCTTGGGCACTGACTTTGCAGACCAATGGCACTGAAAACTGAACTTTGGGGCTTCTCTTCTTTTTTATTTAAAAAATTACTTCTGTGGCACAGGTGCTGCCTGCATATTGCACTGGGACTACATGGGTTTTGCCACTGAGCTGCTCTGCCTTTCCCTGGAACATGGGATCTTTGCCCAAAAAACCTGCTGCTGCCAAACTGTAATATAACAGCTTCTTAGCTGGTGTAAATCATGGGACTCTCTTGCCTTAAATGTCTTGCATCAGTGGAGTTAATCTGATTTAAACCAGCTGGGGACTTGGTATGCAGTGTGCAGAAGCTCAGACTGCTTAACTCTTGTCTGTGCTCTAGGCTCATAAATCCTGTTTTAATGCAGTGTGACCAGGCCCTAGGAGCTGGAGGAGACCTTGATGCATCACAGTGGCTCTGCAAAGGAGAAGTGATGGGAAAGTTGCACAGAGAGAGGACAAGCAGAGTTCAGGCTTAGGAGGTGCTGCCAGGGGGAGGATGGTGCCAGCAGAAATGGTCTTGGGAGTTGCAGAGCCATGCTGGGAGGAGGGAGGAGGACAAGAGCTTGAACCCTTTTGCTGTCCTTCTCAGTGTGCCCACCCAGAGGTGGCCTCTCACTCCCCTGCAAAGGGGGCTTTGATCCCTATAGTCACTTGTCATTGTAGTTGTGTAACTGAACCCAGCAAGCTTTTTATTACCCCCTCTATGGACCTGTGGAGGAGGTCCTGTCCCACCACAGGACAGACTCCTGATGCTGCAGGTGAGGGGTGGAGGAGTTGGGGTGGCAGAGGGGCAGCCTGGGGAAGCTGTGGGCTCCCTGGGGAATTCTTCACCTCCATCCTTGGCCCAGGTAATTTTAAAGGAGAATTAGTTTAGCACTTGGGTGTTTTCACCAGCTGATGGGTCGAGTGAGAGATGTCAGCATCCACCAGCTTGGGCAGAGCTTTGAAAACTGGCATTTGGTGTTTGGCTGCATTGTTTTTGCTGACCATGCTTCAGCCCTGTAGAAGAGATGGAGCAGAGGGAAAACAGGACAGGATGGAGAAGCAGCTTTGAGGCTCATCTGCCAACTTGGACAGAGGAGTGGAGTCTCTGAATCCTGGCTGGAGGTACCGTGACTCACGTGGAGTGAGGGTATTTAGCAGAATTAAACTGAAGATGATATTGGGCAGATCAGAGGCAGCAAGGTTTGCTGGCTGGTAAGAATGGCTGGCAGTGTTCCTGAGGAGTATCAGCATTTCTGACAGTGGTCTCCTCCTCACCTGGCAGCATGTGGGGGGAGCTCTGGGTTTTTTTTTCTCACTGTTAGCCCATCCTGAAGGCAGAGGCCCTGACAAAGGTTAGGAGGTGATCACAAGATGCAAAGGACCCTGTAGTGTATGAGGTTAGTCCTCCTGCAGCATGCTGCACCTTCCAGGCCTGGTGAAGCACTAACTCGTTGATGCTGGGATGGCAGCTCTGCTCACCCAAAGCTGGTGGGATGGAGCGAGCAGAGCCAAGGCTGGGATGTCTGAGTGGAGAGGGAATGCCACTGAGGGTGGACCCCCTGCTCATGGTAATGTGGCTCTGTCTTCACACAGATGGTGGAGGGAAGAGTGCAGAGCAGGATGGGGTTTGACTTCAGTGTTTAATTCCACTCACAGCATCTCTTACAAGCATATGTGTAAAATAGGGCTTGGAGAGCTCCAGGAAGAGCAGCTCAACAGGGTGGTTCCTCCTTGTGCCCAGCCTCTCTTCTGCTTTGATGCATTCCAGAGATGACTCATGTGCCTGGAGAAGGCTCTGAGAGCAGATAGTGAGAGCCATCAAGGTGTCTAGTTAACAGCCAGGGAGAAAGGCAAATGCTGTTTGGCTCATCCTCAGCCTGTTTAAATACTTTGAAAGCCTGGGATTGAGAAAGGGAAGAGAGCCAACTCCCTGTCTGTTTTATGCTGGTGTTAGGAATCTGGGTAAGAAAGTGGTTATGTTGGAAAATATCTGGGAGAAAATATTTGGTGAGGAAATACTTGACATAATTATCACTATTGAAATTGGCGAGGTCAGACTCCACTAAATTACTAAGATCACTGGTTGCAGTGCTTATGAGAGGCAATGGATGAGAGAAGTGGAGAGAAACTGGAGAGAAGCTGGGTGGGACTCTGCTAGGAAGATGCACCTGGAGACTGGCTGACTGAAAAGAGAGCTTGGAGCTTGGTCTGCAGGTGCCCTTGACCATCAGAGGCTCCTAAGGGAACTAGGCAGTGGGAGAGGTGGGTGAATTTCTTTGTGACTAAACAGATGAGGAGTTAAGAGGAGGGAGAACAGAGCAGGACTGATCATTATGTATGGTGGGAATTTATGGCATATCTATATGGCCTGTCAGAAAAAATAACAGGAAGAGGTTCAGAGAAGAGCAGTGGCTTCTGTACAGGACAAACCTGGCTGACTGGCACTCCAGTCTGGGAGGGGGCTGGCTGAGGGGGTCAGGGTGCAGTCCATGAAGCCATAAGCCATGCAGGCAGATATTTATACAAGCACTGGAGGGCACCAAAGTTGGTAAGAGACAGGTTTAAACCAGAGAGTGTGGAGATCTGTGGAGCTCCTTGCTGCAGGATGCTGTAGATGCCAGGCTGCCTCATGGAGGAGGGAATCACTGCAAGCTGCTGGCTGATAAACAGCAAACCCGGGGGTCTCCTGGAGCTGCAGGCTGTGCAGGAGCATGTCAGGGGTCCTGGCTATGTCTGGTGGGGGAGGCACGGCTGGCTGTGGCAGGTGAATAAATGGCACTGTGGTGGGTGAGTAAATGCCACTGTGGCAGGAGAATAAATGGCACTGTGCCTGGGGAATGGCTGCTGGCAGGGAGCTGTGCCATCAGCTCCATAGCGGGTGTCTGCACTCAATGCCTGTGACACCCCAGGATGATACAGGAGGCCCAGTGGTCTCCCTGGCTTCAGACCCTGAGCGGGGCAGTTCTCTAGCTCATTATCAGCAGTTGTGCTGATTAGTAAGCGTAGACCAGATTATAATGATGTTTGTCCAAGCTGCCTGTTAATGACCGAGCCCTGGGCCCCCTGGGGCTTGATGCTGCTTGCAGCAGGCTCCAGCTGCTGGCTCCAGCTTGGTCTCCCACGAAACTGCTATCAGCCTTTGCCTGCTCTGGGAGTCCCGGCCCGGAGCCAGCGGTCTCTGTGAGCATCAGCTTACGCCTTTCCCACCGAGCAGAGCTGGAGGGAGGGCAAAGGCCAGCGAGGAGACGTGTTGGAGCAAGTGTGGATCTGAGCTCTGCCTTCTCAGGGAACCTGGCCTGTGCTGAGACCAGGTGCCCAGAGCACTCCTGATGCTGGCTGTGGAGATGGAGAACTTAGGAGCTGGCAGGCAATGGGTTAAGCAGAGAGGTATCATGTAGGGCAGACAGCATCCCAAAAGCAACATCTGTTGGACTTGAGTGTGCTGAGCATTTTCCATCACAGCTCAAGGTCAGAATCAGGAATGGGGATTGCTTGGCTCGGGTTCTGTCTGCCCACGAGATGCCAGGTGACCACACGGGTGATCCCCTCAACAGCACCAGTGTGCAGGGAGTTAGGGGTTAATCCCGTGTCACACCATGAACAAAGAAATGTGCATCTGAGCTCTGTAAGGTGGAGCCCGGCAGAGGTAGATGGGGAAGCATCACCTCTTCTTCCTCCCTTCAGCTGCAGAGCAACTCCTGGTACACAGTGCATTGCCTGCAGAACTCGGTGCCTTAAGTGGTAACAAGTGAGCATTTTGAGAGTGGGTGACTCCTGCTCCCTTCCTGCTGGCTGGGCATTTCTGTCCCTGCTGAGCCCCACCCCGGGGCTGCATAGAGATGTAGTGGGTTGCAGAGTGTGAGGAGCAGAGTGCCCATGTGCCAGAAGCTCCAGGCCTCCCATGTGTTGTCAAAGTGGAGACGTCATGAGAGGCACAGAAAGCTGGGGTCTGTGGTGGAGCAGTGGGAGATGGCCCCAGAGCCATGTGCTCCCAAGCCACAGCTCCCTGGGGATGCTGCAGTGGCTGAAGGGTTTCTTTTCTGGCAAGAATATTGCCATCTTTACGGGGATGGAGGGAGTGTTAGTTTCTGGTGAGCTCTCATAACCTCCCTCCCTGCTTCATGCCACAGCCATGTGAAAAACAGACAGATTCCTTCCCCAGCCTGTCTGGGCTGTGCTCACTCATGTCAGATCCTGTGATGAGAAGAGAAGAGAAGAGGCTGGAGTGATGGATTTGTGAGCAGTAAATAGAGTGGTGCCAGCCATTGTTCCTCGCTGGGGCGAGCCTGTTGTGTGATGGGAGCTGTTTTTGTGGTGCTCTTTGGGAGCAGGCAACAGCAGACCTCTAGATAAGCCCACTCTGACAGAGGCCACGGCCTTGCAGGGGGGTCTTCACCTACCAGATGAGACACTGTCCCTGTATGGCTGCCTGCCAACATCTCTCCTGGGAGGAGAGCCCCTCGGCCCCTCCCTGCTGCAGCCCCTCCCTCCCAGCCATCAGGAGGGTCTGCTGCGATGGGGGGGGGGACACACAGCTGCTGCTCAGCAGGTGCCCAGCAGCCCCCCAGGTGCTCCAGCACGGCAGAGGCCCCTTCCCCGCAGCCCTGCTGCCGCTGGGGGGCCAGCACGACCCGCAGCCCCCGGCACTGGTGTCGCTTCCCATCCCTTCCGCTGCCTGCCCCTCGCTGCCCTGCCACCATCAATTATTTGGGATGTCCTAGATCTGTCAGGCTGGGGCAGGCGTGTGTGGCTGCTTCCCTCCTCCGCACGGAGCGGTGGGGTCTTGGCGCCTGGTGCTGCCCCCTCCCTGCCCAGCCAGCCCCTGTGCCCCTGTCCTGCAGGGTGGAAGATGCCGGGAGTCACCCAGCAGTGGTGACGGGGCTGCTCTTCCCGACGGCTGCACTCACTGCTCTGCTGTAGCTCATTAGAGCTTAGCAGGAAGAAACAGGAAAAATCTGCCTGCAGCCCCTTCCCCCACCGTATGCAGTTAATTGGGATGTGAGCTCATCTGTCTTGATGCTTTTTTTTTTTCCCCTGTATCTCTTTTTGGTTTCCCTTTCCATCTCACTCGCTCGTTACTTCACAGCTTTCCATCCACACCCCTCTGTAATTTATGGCAACCTGGAGTTAAATCTTCTTTTGTCTTACTGAAAGGTTCGGGGCTGCTCATCCTTCAGCTCTGAAAGTGTCTCCACACTCCTCCCCCAGCGGCACCATATAGTAAATACACAGCAAGCAGCACTTCCAGCTCTATCCTGAGAGCTGTCATGTGCTCAGTAATGTCTCTGCTATGGAGTCCAGTTAAGAGCCACGGTGTTGAGCACTGTTAAATATTAGTCCCTTAGACCTTGATGGATTAGGAGGAGACACTTGAATGCACAGGAAAAATTAATTTCCTGGAACAAAATGCATCCATCTCCTGCTGAGTCTGCCCCATCCCTCTGGAGGTTGGTTGCAGGGTGTGGAGCTAGGCAAGCAGAGCGACGCTGCCATCAGCACCTGGGGCCATTGCTGCTGCAGCAGACCCCCGAGCTCACCCAGGGGCCTGCTCTGCGTGGGTGGTGGCAAGGATTTGTCCCTGGCAGACAGCCTGATTTTCTGTGGTAGCTGATAGGCTGGGATTGCTGTGCAGCAGCCACTGATGTGCTCCACTGAGTACCTGATCAGTGCTGCAGAAACCTGGGCAGTGGCCAGGTGCTTGGGCACGTCCCCCTTCACCTCCTGCTCTCCCCTGGCACCCTGTTTGTGGGGAAGGGAGGCTGTTTGATGGGAAGGGGAGGCTATTTGTTGGCGAGGGGGGCTGATACACTGCCCCAAGGAGCAGAGGGAACCTTGGCTGCACAGCAGAGGTGAGGACCTGTGTTTAAGCAGGCAGCTGGAAGGTAAACTGTCTGCACCTTGGCAAGCCCTGCCAGGGCAGTGATCTAGGACCGTCTTCTCTAGGGAGGGTGGGCTCCAGAGCAGCACCAGGTCCTGGGAGGGGGAACTGCAGCCCAGTTGCCAGCACGCTGGCAGAAGCACGCTGTGCTTGCACACACGTGTGCCCGCCCCAGCCTCAGCCACCTTCCTCTGGGCGAGGCTCTCCAGGGCTCCCGGGGCAGCGACTGATGCTGGAGGCGGAGGGGGAGATGTTATCTGTGGAGAAGATCAGGCCTGGCAGGGGGAGCAGACAGCTGGAGAGGAAGCTGCTCCCAGCCCTGCTGACAGCGGGAGGGAGAGCGGCCGGGGGCAGCCAGCAGGGCAGGGGAGAGAGCCAAACACAGGGGCAGGACGGAGCGCCCGGCGAGTCTGTGTCGATAAACTGGGCGTGTTGTGGCACTGGCACCGCTGCCCGCGCTGCAGCTGCACTCCTGCTCTGCTCCCACTGCAGCCAACACCTCCGGGGCTTGCACAAGGACCCTCTGGAGTCTGTCACCCGCCCTGTGCCCTCACCCAGTGGTGGGAGTGGTGTTTCTCTTGGCCGTGCATCCCTGTGAGCTGTGGAGGGCGGAGGATGCTGGTTTCACAGCCAGCCTGGGCAGCTCTGGGAGCCGTGCGCTGCTGCCACCCTGCTCCGGGAGGTGTATTGCCCAGGGAACGGAGCTGAAAGTCACTGCTGATCTCCTTTACAGCTCCTGCTTTCCTTGGGGTCTCACTTCGTTGTGATGGGGGCAGCTCAAACATCTTCTGGCTAAAAAAAAATCATCCGTAGTCAGAGCCAAACTCAAAAGCATGGGAGAAAGTGGAGAAGAAGCTGTCCAGGTGTGCCCAGCGTTTGCAGACCAGCAGCCTGAGCTCTCCAGCCCTGCTGACTCCAACTCGGAGAGCCTGGGCCGCCCTGGCCCATCCCGAGATCCTGACAGCAGCCCCGCAATACCCAGAGCCACAGCCAGCAGGGGACACTCCCGTCCCTTGGCTGTGCCCTGTAACCCATGCGAGCTGCAGCCCCTGCTGCCCCTGCACAAGGGTCTGTGAGCCGCTCTGCATCCCGCAGCTCGCCGTCCCTGCCCCTCCTCCTGGCCTTGTGAGGCCGTTGCCCCCCCACGCTCTCTCCAGTCAATGGAGACATCCTTCTGCCTCCCTGTGCTGCAGGACTTGCTGTTGCTGGCTTCACGGGAAAGGTGGAATGTTGTGCCTGGGTTGTGCAGCACACGATGCAGTGTCAGTCGCAACTGTGTCCTCCCTGATCTCACCACCCTCCGGCACCAAACACCGCTGTGATGCAGACGGGGTACAGGGGGGTCATCTGATATGTGTCAGAGGAGTCTCTCCTCCTTGGTGTGGTGTACCAGGGTGCTTAGATCCTTAAAAACAGGTTTGGTGGGACAGGTGGAGACCCTGGTGCAGAGGATGATGAGCAGAGCCAAATCACCACCAACACTGGGGACAGTGCAGCCTGGCAGGGTAATGTCCCGTCCCCTCATGACATTCCACCAACATCTCTGCTGCCAGACCAGCTGCAGACAGGATTTTGTACTCCAGGGAGGGAGCTGAGTTTGTGCCAGCACAAGCCTGTCAATGGGCTGAAGAGCTACCCCACCTCCAAGGGGTTTCCATTCTTGTTGCTTCTACTCTAAAGCTGTTAAAGCACAGCTCAGTTAACAGAGATTAGGATGATTCTGTTCACTGGACAGCTGCTGCCCTTTGCACAGTGATGGCAGCTCTGCCTTTTGTGCTTGTTCCTGGACACAACTTACTGTTTTCACTCTCCTCTCTCTGCAGAGCAACAGTGGCTGGCAGTGGTGGCATCCCTCTGCCCCAGGCCTGCTGTGGTTTCTATGGAAGAAAAGGGTTTGGAGCTAAGGCCAGTGCCTAGACCCCAGCCCTGTGCCTGCTGTCTGGGCTTGGCTTTGCATATATGAGGGTAGCAACCTCAGGTTAGCATGAGTGTCAATGAATTTACCTGCAAACAGCCTGTGCTGCCTGCAGGGCTGTGGCAGGGTCTTGCTTTTCTGCCTTGTCCAGTGCACGGTCGGTGCCTACACCTGCACTGTGGTGTGCCTGCTCCCCAGGAGGTTTGTAGCTCACACAGTAGCCTCTCAGACCACATGTTGTACTCGACAGACAAGTTCTGGCTGTCACTGGGTGACCTGTGGCTGCCTTGGCTGTGTGGAGGGTGGGGAGCACACACTGCTGCTGCCTCCTGCCTCTGCCCTGGCTGCCCACGCTGCCTGGGAGCCAGAGACTGTCTGGTGGCAAAGGCACTGAAGCCAAAAAAGGCAATAGGCAAGAAGGGAATGGCCTTTGCTGCCATTGGGTTTCCAGCTGGAATGCCCAGAGCAGCCAAGGACTTGTGCCCACAGGCCTACGTGCTTGACAGCTTCCCCCAGGCTCTGTGCAGGCTCTGGAGTTCACGTCTCCCATTGTCCTGACCCCTTTCCTGTAGTTGTAAATCCACTGTGTAAATCTCTTGCAGGCCATCCCCCCAACTCAGGCTCAGGGAAATCAGCCCTAGGCTATAGGCAGGCTCAAGGCTGCCCATCCATAGGCTGCCCCAAACAGTGGCTGTGGGTCAAGAAACTCTGAAGGGTTAACAGCTGCTGCAAGGTTGTTTGCTGCATAGCATCCCCAGTGATTCCCTCCCTGTGCCCCTCACGCTTCCCCCTGACTCTTCTGAGAAGAGCACTTTGCTCCCCAGGGCTGTGCTGCAATGTCTGGCTCACTGCACAGCCTCCTGCTTCTGTCCCTCTCCATCCCTGCTGTGCTCTGGGGTTAGTGCTTCTTGGGAAGGGCCTCCCTGTCCCCCCTTTGCTAGACTGAGGCTCTTGGGGGAAGGAGGGAGTATCTGCACGAGATGGGGTCTGCACCAGCATCCCTCTGGAGTCCTGCTTTGGATAACCTTTGTTTTCCTTCTCTGGCATCTGAGCCCCGATGCACAGTGGCTTGGGCACTGGTGCTGCTTTCTCTCCTGGTTTCCAGCACCGCAGGACCCCATTACAGGACCCTGAAGCTGGTCTTTGTCCTCTGGAAGTGGCTGGAGGGAGGATTTGAGCCTGAACCACAGCCCTGCTGCAGCTGCTGGTACAAGGCTGCAGTAAAACATGATGAGCGTTAACCAGGTCCATCCTTGTGTCGTAAAGCTGTCACTGCTAATGGAGATCATCTCTGCTGTGGAAGCTGTAACTCCCCTTTACACACATGGCTGGCAGGAGCTGGGGTTGAGGGGAGTGAAAGGTAACCCAAAGCATGGCAAAGTCAGAAAGCTCACAGAGCAGAGCACACTCAGCCTTTCCCCCCATTCCCAGCTGGACCCTCCAAACAGTTTGTGCCGCAGAGATCGGGTGATTCCTCCACCCCACATGGCAGCCAGGACAAAGTGCTTCGTGAAAGGGCAGAAGAGCATTGTGCCTCATAAATATTAGTGTCTGGCCCTCTGCCAGGCCCAGGCAGAAAAATCATCGTGGCCATTAATCTATCCACACAAGCTGCATCTGGCAAAGCAGCGTGTAATGTCACCCGTGCCCCTTTTGGTCTCAGAGTTGCAGATCATGCCTGGTTTAAGAAAAAAGAACTGGGAAAAAAAAAAAAAAAAAAGGAAAAGTATTTTGTGCTCTCTGGGTCTGATTTGTTAGTGATTTTTTTTCTGGGGGGCTCTGCCAGCAGAGTGTGGGACCAGTGCGGGTGCTGGTGCAGTCAGGGCTGGGATTAGAGCTTCCCTGGAGCTCGGCTTTCATTCTGTGCTGTGATTAATTGCAGTTAGTGCTCATCTGTAATTTCAGAGAACAATCGGCTGACGTCCTCACGCTTGATTTAATTGAAACCTGATGAGGCATCAGAAGGCTGCTGTGCACCAGAGCAATCCGTGCTGGGATCCTCCTGGGAAGCCCATCCCCTCTCCCTGTCCTCAGCAGAGCCATGAAGGGCTCAGACTCCCCCCTTCCCCCCCCCATTTCTCTTGTGCTGTAGGTCTGGGGTCTCTTTGCTCTGGAGTTTTCTGACCAGTTTTGATCTTCCCAAGTGCAGTAGTGTTAAGGATTTGGGAGTTTGCACTGCTGAGGTGTGGACTACTGGGGAGGTTTGGGGTAGCTGGGATACCTGCCTCATCCCCCACAGCAGAAATCCTCCCTGTCTGTTTGTCTGCCTGAGTTGCACTAGCCATTTTTAAGGCAGTTAGGAGAGCTGAGGGAAATTGCTTTGAGGTCAAGACCTGCTTCAGCCTGTAGTGAATTACTACGCCTGGGTTTTAAATCTTTGCAAACAGAGGATTATGGTGGTGGTAAATACTAGGGAGGCCTGGGGATTGCCATGCTGCTGGCTGAAGGGAGTGTGGCCTTTCCTTTAGTGGATAGAGAGTGATGGATGTTAAAAAAAATAAACTGAGATACAGCCCGGGTTGTAGCTTAGATTCTATTTCTCCTTGATTTATATTTCTGCCTGGATGCTTTGCAGAGTAAGCAGTACATTTCTTTCTTAATCTCACGGGGCTTTTTCTTCTGAAATGAGGACAGCATGGTAGATACAACCAATTGCCAAGAACCCTGGATTAGTGCAGGATCTGCAAAAAATTCTGAGCTGCTCTACAGCCCAGCATCTGCTTGAAGCACAAACCCCAAGTGGTGAGTACACTTGAAATGGCAAAGCTGCATCCCTGTGCCAGGCTGCACTCAGCATCTCTGGGTCTCTAGTCCCAGTGGTGGCTTTGGGGGCTCAAAACAGAGCAATTGCTTCCTGCTCTGAGCAGACCTGGGTAGCTGCCTGTCCTGAGCCCATCTGGGTGAGGAACTGCTGTGCTGTGAAGGCTGGAGCTTGGGCAGTACCCCAGAAACACCAGCCTGGTAGGAAGCCCTGCCTGTAGCCAGGGAGCACAGGGCAGGAGGATAGCTGAGGGCCTGGCTGGCTAGTTGCTGTGGAAGCAGCTGCAGGGAGCTGTGGTGGCACCTCTGCATGGTGAGTGGGGGCCAAAACAGGTTGCCAAAGTCTTTTCAACCCAGTTAGTGCCAAGTGCTGAGCAACCTGGTCAATGTGCTCTTGGCTTTTATAACAGGTGTAAATAGTGTTGGTATTGTGTAACACCATGGGGAGTGGCTCCACTGCATTTACAGTCCCCAAATAGGGCTGAGGTTGGCTGGCCAGAAAATGACCATGGCTTTTCCCCCAGGCTGAGGGAACCTAACCAGTGGTCAGTTCTCTTGTAGCATTTACATTCCACTTGGCCTGCTGCAATCCATACAACATTCCCAGATCCACCTGGGACAAGCAGTCTTGACGAGGCACATCTCCTGCATCCTCTCCCAAGCACCATCTCCATCAGATGGTCTTGTGTGTGGCAGAGGAGGCCATTGCAAGTGCAGCAGGGCCCTGACCCTGTTAACAAGCTCAGGCCTGACTTTGGTAATTATGTCCTTCAGCCTTTCCTTCCTCTCAGCTTTCCTACTGCAAGTGGAAGATGCTTCCGTGTCTGCATAACCTTCCTTGTCTCTGCCAGTGTACCACTGGCACTAAAGTTTCCAGACTGTCAGCACTTTAGTGCAGGCAGAGGGCTGTGATCTCTGCCCTTGGCAAAGCCCCTGTGAGGCCTCTGGGCAGCTAACGAGCTTGTGCAGGGATTGCTGAGGGTATCACGTGGTGGGCTGAATTATTGATCTGTGGTGGGAATTGCTCTGATGCTTCAAGCCAGGGATGCTGTGGGAGCTGGGAAACGTTTGTGGAGTTGGTAGCATTTCCCAGAAGTAGGCAGCAGGAGGTGAGCATGGGGACTTGTGTGGCAGCTCCTGCAGAAGCACTTCCAGAAAGGGAGAGGCTGGATTGAAGCTGCTTCTTGGTTTTGTGAGTCATATGGAATATCAATCTTCAGGAAGGAAGGAGGGAGTTAACCAGTACTAGAAGTAGGAGGTTACCAGAAATGTTTTCTGAGGTAAATCACACCTAAAATGTGCAGTGGTAAACATTGTCATGGTGGTTGAAGTTTGGTAGCTTTATGTAGGGGATGCAGCTCGACTGCATTTGCTCTGAGTTGACCAAGTCTTGCCCACAAGACTGATTACACCAAATCCGTGTTGGGTGTAATGTGTCAAGTGGCTGTTGGTAATTACTGATTACAGTTTTGTCTAATACAGCTGACTTTTCCTTTTTGTGCTTCCAGAAATAACACAGGTCATCCAGGTAGACTTGGACCTAAAGTACAAGGCCAACATCCGAGACCTGTTTGATGAGTTCGACAACTTCCCGGAGGGAGCAGTCATTGGTATTGCCAGGGAAATGCAGCCAGTGTACAGGTACAGCCCCGGCCCCGTGGGGAGCAGAGGGTGGGCAGGGGGTGGCTGGAGTTTATCCTCGACTCAGGTTGGTCTTTGGAAGTAAATCCAGAGGGAAGCAGTCCCCCTGCTTCAATCCTCACAGGGGGACTTAATCTGCCACTTGTTGGTCGGCATGAGCTAAGTGTGGCTGGGGTTTCCTTTTTCTCACACACCATCACAAGGCTTCCAGAGCTAAATTCCTGGTCACAGGTACCAAAATTGATGCCTAGATTATATCATGTCTGCTAGAGGTGTATCTGCCCAGCTGTACCTGCTGAGGTGCTATGACTGTGTTCTGGAGCATCAGTTTGTATGTCAGGGCTCAGAGAGTTTTGGTTGTCAGAAGAGGGTGAGGTTCTGGGTTCCTGGAGTGTCTGTGCACCTTCTACTGAAAAAGTGTTTCCCCAGGGAAGACTGAGTGGGCAACTCTGGTGTGACCTGGGCTTGCAAGCATGAGGATAACCACGTGGCACTTGCTCTTCATGCCCTTTGGCTCACCAGCCAGTGCTGGCTGTGGTGGCAGCTAGTAACTGGAGCTGCACACCAAGGGGTGGCCCTGCTCTTCTCACTCACAGGCTACTGAAGTGCTTCAGGGACACAGATATTTCCAGGGTGGTGCTTAAAGAAATCAGTTTAGCTTAGCTTGCATTGTTCCAAGGATAAACCCTGGGCTTTATTTTAATCCAGGGTGAATCAGATCATCAATTTGGGATGCCTTAATGGCTTCTCAGCTGAGCAGAGTTTGAGATGGCCTGGGTAGATTTGCTAATCCTAATGGAAATGTTCTGGGAGAAAGATAAAAAAAGCTTAAGAACTCTGCATGTCTTTTGTTTCCCTACTGGAAGCTTTAGTAGTGAGATCAGTAACTGAACCTCCTAAGACGTGTCCAGCAGCACTCTTGGCCAATTCTGAGCTGCAGAAATCTGGAGCAGCTGTTTGTGCCACATGTACATCTGGATGGGACAAGGGTGGAGACAGAATCAGAATGGTAGGTGTTGGAAGAGACCTCTGGAGATCATCTAGTCTAACCCCCTTGCTGAAGCAGGATCACCCAGAGCAGGTTGCACAGGAACATGCTTAGTAGGGTTTTGAAAAGTCACCTGAGAAGGAGACTCCACAACCTTCCTTGGCAGCCTGTTCCAATCCTCTGCCACCCTCACAGCAAAAGTTTCTCCTTATGTTCAAGTGGAGCTTCCTGGGTTCCAGTTTGTGCCAATTGCCCCTTTTCCTATCACAGGGCACCACTGAAAAGAGACTGGCCCCATCCTCTTGGAACCCACCCTTCAGATATTTATAAACATTGATAAATTTCCCTCAGCCTTCTCTCTCCAGTAGTTCCCTTTCTCTCTTGAACTGGGAATCTCAGAATTGGACACAGTACTCCAGATGTCACCTTACTAGGGCAGAGCAGTAAGGGAGGAGAACTTCCCTTGACCTGCTGGACACACTTCTCTTAATGCACCCCAGGACACCACTGGACTTCTGTCACACCTTCTTGGCTACAGGAGCACACTGCTGGCTCATGGTTAACCTGTTGTCCAACCAGAACTTCCAGGGTTGCCATCCTACTTACTGCCCTGCTTCTTCCTCAAATGGGCCTGAACTCCACCATCTCATGGTCACTGCAGCTAAGGCTGTCCCCAGAAGTTCACCAGCAGGGTATTGATGGTCATTTATCAACACTGAACATTTCCTAGAAGACAAAGCCAGCTGAGAGCATGCTCACTGCATCACTTCAGGTCTCTCAAACTGCAGAAGTCACCACTGTTCCCAGACTGGAAAAAGGCATCTCTGTGCCCATGGCAGAAGTGTAACCTCCCCTCCTAGCTTGTGCTCTTGGCAGGGAGAGCAGGGGCCAGAGGAAGATGGATGACGAGGCCTTGTCTCCATAGGGCAGCACCATGCTCAGAGCATGGAGAGCTCTGTGCACACAGGATTTTGGTGCCCAGAACAGTAAATCCAGCACCAGTTAATTGTATCCAGTTGTTAGAGCTTCAGGTGAAAAGATCAGTGCAGCCTGTAGCAGGGTGAATGAGGAGGCTGTTTGGCCGGGGTTAGGTGGGGTGAAATCACCCGGTGGTTCTGGCTCCGCGGGGACTCAGTTTGCAGTATTCCCACCCGTGGCTAGGGAGCAGGGATGGTGCTCCACGGCCGGGACAGGGTTGTGGGGCCAAGCAGGGGGCCGAGTTAAGCGCTGGGGAGCTGTGTGGGAGGGAGGGGTCTCTGGCACGGGGCTGAGCCCCGGGTATCTGACCTGACCTAGAGCGGCCCTGTCCGCTCTGCTGCCCACCGCGGGGACAAACAAGCCAAGCGATAACAGCCCTTGCAGGCCACGGTTTTGGGCTGAACTTTCTGTTGTTGCAGTTTTGACATTCTGGGTCACTTTGGGCTATGTTGTGCTTTTCTTCTTGTGCTGTTTTGATCTTCGTGTGAAAACAAGTTCCTGATCCTTCTCATCGCCAGATTCACCCAGCGTGGGGTGAGCTGTGCAAACGCCAGCCTGCCCTCCCGCCGAGCCCTTCGTCCCACGGGGCTCACACCTCGCTGCTAAAAGAGTTTCAGACAAAAACACCATCTGACAAAGCATGAATGTCTTTGGAGAAAAAAAAACCCAACAAACCCTTTGCTATTTTTATACTTTTAGCGAGATAAAAACGTGTTGTAAGTGTGAAACAAGAGGTGCCAGCTCCAGCCGTGTGATTTGCCACGTGCACAGGCTTGAGGCAGCAGTTGGGAAAGCGATTGTTGAGGTGGAGGAGTGTTATGGGGCAATGGTGGGATCTCTCCATGGCCACCTCCCCACTTCACACAGCTCTTTGGAACTCCAGTTTTGCCCCAGAGTGGGGCAAAATATCAGGGAGCCTGGAGTGGGTCAGCAGAGTGTTCCTGAGCTGGCTTACAGAGCTGTGGACTAGCACCCTCAGGGCGGGGTAAGCCAGCGGCCAGGAAAGGTCTAGGTGCTATCTTCCCTTGGGGAAGATAGATGGAGATCAATCCATGTGGCTGTGTTGGATCCTTGTTACCTACTTGGCCCATCAGAGGAGCTAAATGGGAGCAGGCTGGCATTATGTGAGGCTGATGCTCCATTTTCTGGGAGGCAGGGCTGTTCCCACCGGCTGCCTGTTGGCTGTCTGGCTGTAGGCTCCACTTTCCAGGCACAGGCTGGGACTGCACAAGGCTCAGCCTGCTGCACCAAGACACTCACAGGAAACAGAGGAGTAAGAGAACAGCAAATAGGAAACATCCCAGAGCCTACTTGCACATCCTGAAGGTAGAGGGAAACCTCCAGACAGCAAAACAGGATGGCACGGGAGCATTTCCACTGGCTTGACTCACACTGAAACAATGCCCGGCTGCTGTTTTCCTTGGACAAATGCATTTCTGAGCAACAGGATCTCCTGGCCCTCCTGCGAGGCCAATGCTGGGGTTTAACTGTTGCACAGCCCGGGGCTGGCCTGTCCTTTGGAGTCACTCAGGACAGGTTGGAGTGGCCTTTGGGGAGCAGGAGATCCTGCTGCAGCTATCCATGGATCACCCTGCAGATACACCTCTCTGCTGTGCCCCGCAGGGCAACGTCTAGCAAGGGGTTCCTGCAGTGGAAGGGGAGGTTGCAGGAGCCCACACTGGGTACAGGAGGTGGTATGAGGTCCGAGGCTGTTGACATCAGGTTTGCTTCTCTCCAGCTGCAGTGGGGGGAGCTGCACTCTGTTCACTCTGTCTGTGTGTCAGACACCTTGTCCTTCCCATGGCTTATGGATCCAGTGTGTGACACTGGATGGTCAGCACCTCTGTGGACGGGGTCACGGGCAGAGCTTTTTCACATATATATATATATATCTCACATGTGGATGTGATATACCTTGACTTCAGCAAGGCTTTTGATACAGTATCCCATGGGATCCTCACAGCCAAGCTTGAGAA